>APFE030277227.1:24445-288538 GCA_000404065.3 Pinus taeda
CACGATATGTAGTGATCCGACGGTTCATTCTCTCCTTGGTATTACCGACACTTGATCTGTGGCTTGACACCCGATTGGTCCATGAATTCTATTTAAAGTGCATGGAGGGTCATTTGTAGGTACACCGTGCATGAGAGAAGCTTATGTAAATTTTCATTCTTTTATTAATAAATTGCCTGTAGTAGCCACGTTGGCACAGGCTGTGGATTGTTTCCCTCTCTGATGGTTTTAACCACGTCAAAATACTGGTGTATTGATTTGTGATCTATTTGTGAGAAGTGTCCTTTTGGTGTTCTGTCTGAGGAACTTACCTTGTAAATTCCTACATAAAAAAACCAATAAAATACATATTTTGTTGTTTGGGCATGAACTAATATTCTTTAAAGTGAAATCAAAACGTTTGTTTGATGGCTTATGAAGATGAATGTAATATATACTTGGCAGTAAATGCTTTTTCAAATCACAATTATCAAAATCTTAATGTTCATGAATCTCAAAATGCTTTTCTATTCACAAAATCAGGTATAAAAATGAATACATATCATTGATGGTGGTCTAATGATTGTGATGATAACTAGAGTCCCATTAAAAAAAACTTCTAATCTAATATAAATAGAACATTATCATAACACATCAAAACTACAAATGAAATTTTGAATTTTTTTACACACATCACCATTCCATTAAAAATTTGTCCTTAATCACTTATGTCCACAAGTTGAAGTGAACTTTTAATATTAAAACACAATATTTAGAGTTTCAAAACAAAATACTTAAAGTTATTTAATCTTAATACATTATTTGAAAGGTCCTTAATGTTACGATTGCAACTAGACACCCTACTTTTACCACGATGAGGACTCTACATACACACTTATATTCTTTACAACTATTTATTTAGATATACTTGCAAGACTAGACACACTACATGTGAAATTTTGATAACTGATTTCTTAAGGGCCAATAATGCAAGTGGAACATGGATAACATGTTTGCAGTGTGCACTCATCCTGATCTTGCACAACAAAAACCTTTCCATGATGAGTGCAAGTTATAAACTGAAATTTGTTAAAAAAAATACAATTCAATGTAAACAAATATACACTACTAACATTGAAGAGTCACCCATATGAGGATCTGACAACATTTAACATACACCCATATGAGAATAAAATGTTATTAAAAAGAAACTTTATTAAAAGATAGACTTCGATGTAAAAAATATGTACTGCTAACATTGAAGAGTCACCTATATGAGGATCTACTAACGTTGAATAGACACCCATATGAGAATCAAATGTTATTAAAAGGAAACTTTATTAATAGGAAACTTGAATTTTATATCTTGATACCTTACCAGTATACTTTCACTTTCCATCATGTTTAAGAGAGATCTTAACCATCTAGCTAATCCAAGTTGAAGTGTGCTTCTACAATTTCAACTCTAAGATCCATGGTAGCAGAACAACTCTTCAGACGATTCCATTGCTGCCCAATCTTCTCATCACATATAACATGCTTTAGAGATTTAAGCCCTCCAACTAATTTTGGTAGCTTCATCAACTGAGAACGCTCTCTCATGTCAAACTCCTTGAGTTTCTTTAGCTACCCTATTTCCTCGGGAAGTTCTTTCAAGCACTCACATAGAGAAATGTCTATATATTCCGGCTTCCCAATTTTTCCAATAGATGTTGGAAGATCTTTCAGACATAGACATGCAGATATTATTAACATTCCTAAAGAACTGAGCCTCCCCAAATCATCAGGTAAATTTCAAAGAAGGGGATAGTTAGAGATAGACCACTTTTGAACTGAAGACATGTCACAAATACCAAGGGGCAACTCCTTCAAATCGCAGCAATGATCCATGTTAAAATATAGCATTATGGGAAGCTTTAGATTTGACTGGATGCCATTGAACCTAGACATATTTCCAAGCCCTTCACATAAGCTCAAAGATAACTTCTCTATGTTCTATAAGGCTTTATTGTGCTCTTCAAGTGGGGGCATAATCAACCTCTCCAAACGAATAGTCTTGAGCTGAGTGAGTGATTATAGAATTGGTAGACCTTTCATTGTGGCTCTCTTGGACCCGTAATTGAATATTATGAGGACTTTCAATTTTTTCATTTTACTCAAAAATGATGGTAGAAAGTAATTGCTGGCACAAAAGAGTAAAACCAAAGCCTTTGCCTCATGAAAATTCATCTTACACCACTTATACTCTTCCATTTCTCCTCCATAGGTAAACTACAGATTCCAAGTCCAATTACAAAATATACATTGTGAGACACTTCACATCTTTTTTAAGATGTTCAATATCAAGCACATACACCTAGAAATTGGTCACTAATTGGTTCATGAAGATCACAGAGTGATAATCCAATTTGTGAATATGGAAAAAAAAAATAACAAAAACAAATAATTTTCTTTCAAGTTCATTTCTTAGCATCCCTAAGTAGAAAAATTAGATATCATTTTGTCTATATAAGAAAAATAGAGAAAAAGCGCATCCTAAACACATCATTAACTAGTTTAAAAAATTGGAGATCTCTCTTCGTTAAAAGACTTGACACTGACCTATAACCCTCTGTCTGAAGGAGTAATCCCACCTCAACATGGCAACTTTTCAAGGCTGTAGTAGTTGTGGATGAAATATTGTAAATTAGTAGGAGAAATTCTAGAGTCAGTAGGAAATATAACAGATATGGTGCATTTGGACCTCTCAGAGAATCATTTGATGGGAAGGATCCCTAGAAAATTGATGGCCCTTTCAAACATGACAGATATGATTCTATATTATAACAATTTATCTGTACCAATTCCAGACAATATCAAAAATCTTAAGAGGCTTGTGAATTTGGATCTGTCTATCAATGAGCTCAATGGAAACATCCCTCGATGAACTCAGTGAGCTCAATGAACTAATTAGTGACCAATTTCTGGGTGTATGTGCTTGATACCAAACAACCTCACAGGACTAGTGCCCCTGGGAATTGGGATGGTTTCTAATCTTGTTGAGTTTGATGTACCAACAAATGAGATGTCAATTCCACTTCCGCATAATGTCTATGCAGGTGGAGTACTGGTAGCTTTTATTGTTATGTTAATAAGTTTAATGGAAGACTACCTCGGTCTCTAGGAAATTATCCTAACCTAGCCATTGTTCGAGTAGAGAATAACTAACTAAGTAGTGAGGTTCATCTGGGACTATAGAGTTCTCCACTCCTTGGACAAATTATTATCCTTGACAAACAACACCTTCCAGGGCCAAATTCCTGCCCAAATCACAAAATAAGCCAACCTGTGGGCTTTGGAGATATCATACAATCAATTCAGTGGAAATATTCCCTCTAGCATTTCATATTTGTGGAATCTCAGCAGCTTTTTAGCCAGTCACAATACTATATTAGGTACTATTCTAGGGGAACTATTAAAATATCGTCATTACAACGTCTTTCACTTGACCACAATATGTCAAATGGGGTACTCCTTATGACAATAATATCATGGAAAGAGCTTTCTTAGCTTATCCTTGCAAACAAGAGCCTCACAAGTTCAATTGTTGCTTCTCTTGGGTCATTCCTAGTTATTAACAACCTAGACCTCTCAAACATCTTGCTTTCAGGGGAAATACTGCTTGAATTAGAAAATCTCAAGTTGATTTTTCTTAATGTGTCTGGAAACCTCTTGTTTGGCTCTATCCCTGTTGGTTACAATAATATGGCATATGATGAAAGTTTTCTTCGCTATCCTGTCCTGTGTGTAGGTGGTCCATTAAATATTCCTTCATGATTCCAACAGAAAAAGGGATATGAGAATCATCAATACAGGGTATTGATTGCAGTTATTGTTGTGGTGGTCATATTCTTCTTGATTCTAATAGGTATCCTATATAAGACATACAATAATTTTTCTCAAGCTAAATCAAAGATACTCTCTTGGAAACTCACACCCTTTCATAGGCTAGAAATCAACGAATCAGACATTTTGAAGAGATTGACAAAAAATAATGTTATCGGAAGTGGAGGTGCAGGCAAAGTGTACAAGGTGACACTAGGAGATGGCACTGTTGTTTCTGTGAAATGAATCTGGAACAATAGGAAACTACAGTTGGGCCAAGACAAGGAATTTCAAGTAGAGGTGGACAATTTAGGGAAGATTAGGCATGCCAACATTGTCAAGTTGCTTTGTTGCATCTCTACTTCATATTCTAATCTGTTAGTGTATGAAGACATGCCAAATGGTTTCTTGAATGAAAGGCTTCATATTTCTGAAGGAGAAACCCTGGATCAGCCTACTTATTATAACATTGCTATTAGTGCTGCTCAGGGTCTATCCTACTTACATCATGATTGTTCCCCTCTAATAGTACATAGGTACGTTAAATAATATAATATATTTCTGGATTCTGAATGGGATTTTGGTTTAGGTAAAATGGTAGAGGAGCTAAGTCAAGAGAATGTCATGTCAGTACTTGCAGGCTCATATGACTATATTTCCCTTGGTAAGACTTTCCAGTTAAACGGATAATGCTAGGACATATATGTTTGTATTAACCAAATGTGTCAATAGAAAAAACACAATTGTAGCCAACTGATTCAACTGATTTATATGTGTGCAGAGTATGCTTACACCCTCAAATTGAATGAGAAGAGTGACATATACAACTTTGGTATGGTCTTGCTAGAGCTTGTGACTAGCAAAAAGCTCAATGATGTCAAATTTATAGATGACTTGGGTATTGATAGATGGGTTTGGAATAAGATTAACATTGACATTAATAGAGTCCTAGATTCACATACAGCAAACTCACATAGACAATAAATGATGTTGATGTTAAGGGTGGATCTGCTATGCACTAGCACTCTGCCCATAAATAGGCCTTTCATGAGGAAGTTCTGGAAATGATGCTTCTCTGTAGTCCAGATGAAGAAACTAGGAAGGCGGTAGCTGCCACTTTGTCTCCCCGTCTCAAGAGTAATTCTAGTGCTTTTACATCCAACTCTACATATGCTTTCTCTTCTGCACACAACAACATATATCCTTTCTAAGGAAATGATTTGGCTTTATACATGTGACCATTGTCTTTATTATATTACCAATATCGGGAGTATTGTTCAGCGATGCTCTTTCCCTAGCTGGACTGTAGGAGCGATTGATTAATACAGTTGTATGAGATATAACTAGTTCTATTGGTTTGTTCCAAACCAGAAACATGTCTTCCTCAATGGAAGAATTTCACGAGTTCCTTGCATAGAAGCATTTAGGTTCATACAAAGAATAGGACCACTAGGTCTTCAACAAATACATCATGATATCAGTCCAATTTGATAATAACTCACCACATGACTAGAATCTGAGAGTCTCCATATCCACACTAATAGGAGTTGTTATGATGTAGCATAACTTTCAAAATAAACAATGGATTAGAGATGATCCTTCGAGATTTGCATTCCCTTAACTAGTAAGTATATTGTATAATAGGACATTTTAGTAGCCCAACTGCAAAACATCTTAGGCAAATAGCTTGTCTCATTAACTAGTTCATGAATCATATCTAGTTTTGATGATAAAGAGCTTCCAAAAGAATATTGTATTGGGAGTTGCTCGCTTTTTCCTCAGTCCTATTGTTTCATGCAAACCACCAAATTTAATCAGAACAAGATAGAGATTATGGATCAACATAGACCCAGAAAGAATTGTTAAGGAAATCATGGGCTTCTTATCAAGGAATGGTTATTTTGAATGTCTATATTTTTTCTCTTGTGATTGGTATTTCATGCTCAACAATCAGTTTAATCGATAAGGTGCATGTCCTAGATCAGGACTAAAAAGCAGAGAGACTTGCTAGATTAAGCAATAGGGTATAGGTTATGGGCGAGGCTTAGAAACCAGAGAGCCTTGCCAAAGAGATCTTTGGGTGCTCTTTATCACACAACCCCCCATTGGGAGGGCCTTGGTCTTGATCCAAGTATTAGTCTTGGAGTCATAGGAATCCATAGAGCCTACATAAGCATAAGGTTGTAATGAGAAACCATTCTTTTTACCAAACTTAAGCCCTCTAGTTACATAAAAAATCCCATTCACAATAGTACCCAGGTAGCCATATCTCTTTCTAGGAATATTTTCAATGGGTCTCCAAAAATCAAGTTCAAGAACATATTCCTCTGCATGAACAATGGATTCTCTGCAAGCATCTCTCCTTGGAGGGACTCCAGCAACATAAATCCTACCAAAAATTACATAATATCCTTTCGTCTTCAGAGGCATCGCCTGGTCTTTGGAATTGATTTATAGATTTTATACCAATATTATCGTCTTATCTGATTTTCACATTAATTAAGGCTATAAGTGTATTTCTTTGCTCAACTGAACTCCATTTAGTTGCATTGGATTGTTGACAACATAATGTTTCATGTTACCACTTGGTATGTTTGGAAAACTATTACATCTATTTCTAAGAAAAGACACCAGAGTTTCATTATATCTAGGCAAGTTAACTGTAGTGATACATGGAGCTTTTTGGAAGAAGAAAAAAAAATGAACATGTCATAACTCAATACATTAAGAAAACAACTGTAAGCTTGTCCCTGCTTGGAAAAAAGTGTTTAATGACAAAACCAAAAGTTGTAACTCTTGATGCAAAACCCTTTACCTATGCTATCTACTTAATAGGTAGTGCACCCAGGTCAACAGAAGAAGGGATTAATTAGGACGTTACTATGTTGAACAACTACTGAACATCTTTCATATATTTATATGCTTTGTCGATGTGCATGAAAAACAAACTCATTTCATCTGCTTCCACGAATGTAGTAATAAGAAATGCAAAATCTTAGGATTTTATTAAGGACAATTTTTCAAACAATATTTTTCTTTGCAATGACTGAATATTTATCAAGTTAGTAAGAAAATGATTGAATGGATGAACACAATTTGTGGGACATGTATTAAGTTCCTTTGATGATCAGGAAAATCATTTTCACTTGAAATATTTTCATGGCTGCCCTATAGCAACAACTAAGCCATCAAAACAACTTGGATTTAACATCCTGAGAGTTACAAAGTTTGAAAAATAAGAGCAGATATTAAAGACTGAACTAAATGTGTTTAGCAGTAACAATAATTGTGAATTCATGGTGTAAAGTTAAAAAAAAAATCCATTTATGCTTAGATAATGAAGGACAGACATAAAAATGGTGATTCCATGGTCCAAACAAATTGGTCTTTGAAATAAATGTTATCTATTATTGGACACTAAAGAACAACAATGCAAGCCAATCCATCCTCTTCATACATCAAATAATAAAAATTTACAATTGTAAGAACATAAATACAATGCAATGGAAGAAGCAACGATGGAAAGTGTATCGGATACATGGCCATGGAGGCTTATGAATGAAAATTCCATGAAAATACAGTGATAGTGTCTGAAGGAAACCATGGAAGGAGTAACCCGATTTCCATGATCATTGGGAATGATATCCACTCTGTCATGATAACCATCCCAAACACCTACACAAATGTAAGTGGTTCCAAGATCTTGTGCTACGCAGAGGAAACCAAATCCCTTTGAAAGCTGACCTCTTCCATCTCTCACTGAACTCTTCCAAGATGTTTATGTTTTTCCTGTGCCTCTAGGAAACACATTAGTGTCAATCTTGTTTGAGCACTACCATGAAATGGAGATATGCAGAACAACCTGAAAATGATTCCAACCAGGATCCATAACTGTGAGCTAATGTCTCTCAATTGCGTAACAAGGGACAATCTTGTTACTCTACCATAACATGGAAATATTTGTTAGCTAGGCTTGAAAAGTTATTACAGCTAAATGTTGAGTTTTATTTCTTTCAATAGGCATGTAATGTAGTAGTATTACTATTATTAGTCCTCCCCTACTGCAGCGTTAGATGTCTTGAATTAGCCAAAGACATATTTTGCAGGAATTGCGAGATGCACTGCTCACAACCCACATGGAAAGGAAATATGTGTTCATCACATTTTGATTCTATATAGATATTAGAAATTGGATCCGATGTGGCAGTCAAAAATAAAGAATCTGAGCTAAGTAGCCCTAGATCTACTTCCATTTCTCCATTGACTCAAAGAGAGCCTTTCATTAGGTTTTATGCAACCAAAGTTCCAAAAGAGTTATGCAATAAAAAAACTTCATCATGCAAGAACTGATCAAGTATTTAGAACATATCTCGAGCAACAGATCCTGCATAGAGTGAAAATATGTTCTGATCCACATATATCAAAAATTTTGATATTAAAAATAAAAAAACATCTACACCAGGTTACACAAAAACCATAAATTCACTTACCTGATAAACTGCAAAGAGAAACCACAAAACACTAGAAAACTCGAGAAGTTGTAGAGCAACATTTTGCAGTGGCAGAGGATGAGAATGAGAGTTTGGGTGACCGGCTAAGAGGAGTAGGTAGTGCTAGTGTGGGCCAAGTCAATCGACCTACCACATAGTGCTGAGCAAGAAGTATTGTAAGCAAGGGGGGTCGACCTACTAATAACTACTTTAATACCAGTTGTTAGTGTCAGTATCTTCATCCCTCCACCAGTGATCAAATTATCTTGTTGCATTGCATGTTAGGTGTCACACTTGGTCAGCTCCATTCCATTAGGGTCATGGATCATCATATGGTAGTGGCTTATTATGCATTTTCCTTCATGTTCTTTACTTGCTAGCCCATTTTCATTCATCTAGATCATCTACAGTCATTTTTTGTCTTTAAATTTGCAAAAGTCATTTTTAGGGTTTTAGGTCTCATTAGGTCTAGGGTTTCATCAATAAGGTTTTGAAAATGCTCATTAACGGTCAACAGGTGCATGAGGAGGTCAAATAAACTTTCAGAAACAATAATTTCCATAATCACTTGCTCAGTGATTGATTTTTCCTCAAAACCCTGTTTTGAGGAAAAGAAAAGTTTTTTATGTTTTCTTGTACAAATTTGATGTTATTTCATTTTTTCCATATGTAATAACTTCAGAGGCAACCCTAGTCACCTTGCCAAGATTTTGCAACTCCATCACCTGCAAAGCAAACAAAAAGTCAAAGCATTCAGTTCATCAAAGGCAAAAAAATAAAGCAAACTGCGCAAAAACAGAGTTTTAAAAAGCAAGTCAAAGGCAAACATTAGAAGAATGGGTTTTGTAAATGAAAAATCAAAACTATATGTACATAAACTATTTTTCATGTTTAAAGAGTTCATTTGTATTGAAGGGAGAAAGAGTGAGTAATAGAAATGTCGTGTTGAAGCCAAAGGGCAAAAACCACAGCAACTTTGGCATTTTCAGTGGTGCAGCGCATTAGGTTTGAAGTGCAGCACATTGCACCGCACTCTGCAGTGTAAATTTTACACAGGTGCAATGCATTGAGAGGGTGCGGCGCACTGGGTTTGTGGCATGATGCACAGGTTTTGGAGGTCGATTTCACTCACAAACTCTCCCAAAACTACCAAATTTGCTAAATCCTCACTGGTTCAAGTAAGTTTAACATTCCTCCATGATCAATGAGTGAGTTTATCTTGGTGCTTATGGTGATTTAATGGGAAAAACTTGAAACCGTACCTCCTTGCATTTTTTGTCAAAAACAATTGCATAGGGTTTACAAATTGTATTTTTTTTGCTCCTAATTCCACTCCTAGCCATTTCTCACTCCTTCACTCCTTCATTCCCTCATTCATTTTATCCCTCTCTTTTCATTCTCATCAACCCATTCCCTAATCCCCATATCCCTAAATCCCACTATCCCAAACCCTAGTTAAATATTCCCAAACCCTAATTGTTGTCCCAAAGCCTAAATACTATTCCCTAAACCCTTCTATTCCCCAAAAACCTGACAGCAATATTCCCAAAACCCCTCATACATATTCCCTCCACAGTCCCTCATACATTCTTATCTTTGGCAGCAAAAACCTAAAGACACCATAAAATCTCTTCATACTCATCTAAGAAAACTCAAACATTGGAAAATATGGAGTCAGATTCTTCCTATGATAGAGATGAGGAGACACTTAGTGATTCTTCTACAGAAATGCATGTACCAAGGAGACCTCACAAGGGTGGTAAACGATACAAGAGGAGCCTACTTCACTTGCTGAGCTATTGGCCTGTCCTCTTGCTGTCACATGATTTCAACACCAATCTTGTTATCAGTTCTGTGAGATGGTAGAGAGAGTCAAGTAACAACATGAGCTGGCCAGATTGTTTGTGCTCCATATTCATAATGGTTAAGTCACTTTGGCAGGTGTGACATTCACCTTGACACCCGAGACTATTTCTCAAGCAACTGGCATTCCAAATGTCAATGAGCAGTGGAATAAAGGGAAGCTAATTGATAGAGAGCATTATGAGCCTTACATCAAGGCTGGTTATCAGAGACATGTTAGTAGATTTTTTCCCTTCCAGTATCTGAAGGACACATATGCTCCCTTGATGAAACTCATAATTAAATATTTCAGCTGCGAGGGCCGATTTTCGTGCCTGTATGCCTATCACATCAGATTGTTGATGCACTTCACTAGGGTGACAATGATGAATCTCCACTATTTTATTCGCCGGAACATTGAGAAGATGACCACCTCAGTGCACAGGAAACCTCCTCAGCAGTAGTATAACAGCATATACCATTTTGCACTAATCAAAATTGTGGTCTTCATCAACTTGGTTTATAGAACATCTCATGGGACGATTTCATTTCACATGATGTCTTTACAGGTCCTCAAGTACCCCCAACATTTCTTCATGAGACAAGAGGGCCTTCACATCAGCAGGAGATTCATAAGACACAAACCACTAGTGTGCCAGTGTTTGTCACCTACCAAAAGGGCACTAGAAGGTTGTTTGCAGCGCCGAAACGAGTACTATCTCCACCCAGGGTTGAAGGGGTCTCATTTCCTCCATCAGTAGAGTAGGTACAGGATAAGGCCAAGCAGCCATTAAATGATGAGGGGCCTTCAGGAGGACATGAGACAGATTTCATTCTTATTCAGGATGATGACACCAATTTGGGTTCACAAAGCTCAAAGCTTAAAGAGATCATTAGGGAGCAGCAAGAGGACATTCATGATTTTTCTCTCAACCTAGAAAGAGCTAAGTTGATAATCGAACATTTGGAGCAAAGAAACAAATAGCTAGATGATCAACAAACCATTTTGGAGTTACAAAACATACGAGAAAACCGGCAAGCTGCCAAGAGGAAGAAAATCAAGCGAACACCACTTGAATAAGAAATTGATGTTGATCATGAATCTTGGCCTGAGAGGGAAAATATGAACTTGGAAAAGATGTTAGAGAAGGCCAATAGAGAGAAAAATATGTTGAGGCACATGGCCTACCACTACTTGGCGAGAAACAAGGTGTGCAAAGCAAGAATCAGGATTTTGAAGGCCAAGTTGAAGAAAGCATCAAGGAAGAGAAGAGAGAAAGATAGATTCTAGATCTTGGCTGAGGCTTCCTTGGCCCAACACAACACTTAATGAAGGACACTCAGCCCAAATTTCAAGAAATTTGGGACAAGTTTTGCAATTTTGAAATTTTTGGCCTAAAAAACAAGTTTTCCTGCCTAATGCGCCGCGCCACTTGGCGCACGCTTTTGCTAGGGACCTCCTTTTGAGGAAAACTTAGAAGTTTTGGGTTTTTCATGGAAAAATATGAATGCCCACAAATGGAGAAGAAATTTTGACAGGTTTTGAGCTTCCAAAAAGGTCAAAAACACCTCAAAAATGACCTTTTTGCCCCTTTTTGGACATAGAGGAAGCAGTGTTGGGAGAACTCAGTTTTGGAGGGGTAAATGGAGGCCAAATTCAAAAATTCCACTTGTTATGGAAAATAGACAGGTAGAAATTTCCAAAAAGCCAACTTAGACAAAATTTGGTGCACTGAAAGGCCTCCAAAATCAGCTGCACAAAGGCACTACACATAGGGAAATCAGCGCGGCACATAGGAGGAAATTTGCTCATTTTGGCCAAAAAAACTCTGTTTTCGCCTAGTTTCTTCACAATTTGACTTTTCTCTTTCTCATAGTCAAACTCATGATGTAATTTAATGTGACTTGATGGATTTTGATGTAATTATGCTAAATTTGCACTCATAGAGGTAGATTCATCCATGAAAAGGTAGTTTGCAACTGAATGAATCAATTCCCTAGTTTTTAGAGGAAAGTTGTTCCATTGCCTACTTTTTAGTTCTCAGTTTAGACTTTGTTGGAACAGCTCCTAAACTTATGAGCTCGACCCTTAGGGGCTAGGATGAATTTTTGGTTGCCTATATCTTGTAATTTTCAGTCATTGGAAAGGGTTGGACTTTTGGGAAAGCTTGGAGCTTCATTATATACTCATTTCAGCAGTTTGGCTAAGGAATAGACCACGGTTTGCAGCACTTTATGGGATTCTTGTGGCATCTTGATTTGGTATTGTGTTTCATTTTGTAATTGTAAGTTTACATGTGTTTTATGTATGCCATCATCTCTCTTTGCTTCATCTTAACTAAATCAAACAAGGATCAAGGTAAAATTCATTTATTTGCAATCCTCTACCTAGGGTTTGTTTAGTTATTTATGTTTTTAGCTGATTGAAGAGTATACCTGGGAATTTCATGCCCTCTTCAACTCCTCACTTGTCTAAAATCTCTCCATCTCACTCAATTTGAAGTACCAAATCATTTGCCTACCTCACCCCATAAAGATCTTTGCAAAACTGAGCCCATTCCCAGGACCCAAAAACTGCCTTTCACATTTGAGCCAATAAAATATCATCAAATTCAATCAAACTCTTATGAATACATACATAGCCTAAAATCAGTCTTTACATTAATTATCTCAAGCCTCATTGATCATAATTTGCTGAGATTGACAAGGAGAGAGCCCTTCCTGAACTGGTAGGGCTAGCTACCAGGTTAAGCATGGTTTGATGTTACCTTAGATCCTGCCTTTCTTAGCCTGAGGTAGATTTAGGCACTAATAGTCATTTGGTTCATAAAAATTGTTCCTGAATCTAACTAAACCATATGTCATTAGGTGATACTCCTCATCCCTATCATCTTCACCTTGCTATTGTAACTTGTGCTTCAATTGTTGATACCTGCCATAATGTTTTCCTTCATACAATATCTACTCCTGCATGTCTGTCCCATAAGAATTCACAGCTGAAATGTGATTCACCTTCACTCTCCTACTAAGATCATTTGCAACCTTATTCTAATTTCCCTTAATCTACCTGATCTCAAAGTCAAACTCGCTGAGGGTATCCAACCATCTAGCTTGCTTGGCATTCATATTGGGTTATTCAAACAAGTACCTCATCCCACTTGTTCACTCATCAAGGTGAAATCTTATCAAGAAGATAATGCCTCCACATATTCAAGGCATGAATGTTAGTTTCCATCTCAAGATCGTGAGTCAAATAATTATTCTCATGCTCATTCAACTTCCTTGACTTAGCATGCCGCATTTCTTTCCTACATTAGTAATCCACCAAGTCTTCTCTTGCAAGCAATTGTACATACCAAAATCTCTTTATTTTGATTTGCAATCTTCAAGATAGGATAATTTGTAAGGAAATTCTTTAACTCTTGAAACGTAGTTGCACACTCCTCAGTCCATTCAAACTTATTCCCTTTTCCCTGCAAGGATGTAATAGGATAGGTAATCCATGAAAGGTTCCTGATGAACCCTCTGTAATAACCTGATAAACCCATGAATGATCTAAAATCATTGTTGAGGAGGTAAATCCCCTCTGTGGACAAAGTTGATCCCTACTAGCCCAGACCGAGTCTAGCAACAATCATATAGCGCTATAGCGCAAGTTCCTAATTGAAAATTAACATACCAATGATGAAGGCCTACCTGGATTCCAACGCTACTGCTTGTAGAAGAGGTGGTGCTCCCGTTATTTACTCTGGCAGATCACAATCCCCACGATCTCTGTGAATGGACGCCTGCACATACAAGAAACGACACAAACACAAACATAAAATCCAACATATGCAACTATATATCAGTCAGAAAGGATATAACTCATCATCATTACAAAGAACAATAAGAGTGGAACCATAACCAATAGTCATCTATTAATAATAAACAAAGAAGAATACAACCATAGTTCTGATGCTAGATTCTCCTTTGGCTGGGTAATCAGTAGCACATGTCTTGCAAAGCTTTGTTGGGAATAGGAACAAGCTTCTCTCTCCTTGGTTATTAGACAAGAATCTCCTTACTTATATTTGGCCTTATGGGAATGGAGAAGGCTCTTGCAGCATGAAGCTCTTGGTAACTTGACAATTCTCAATCTCTGGAACTCTGGAACTAGCTTGCCAAGGGAAATGGACAAGCTTTTATAGATGGAGGAAGGGGAGTTGGGATCATCCACAATATTCATGGGATTGGCTTTATCACTAAAGAAGCTTCCATGAGAGGTGGAAAACCACTTCCTCTCTATGGAGATGTGAAGCCAAACCACCCAACCTAAGATAGATTCAGTCCAGAAGTTTGTTAGGATGAATATTCCACTGTTTGTTTGTTAAAAAACACCACTGATTATGGCTGGTGCGAGTGCGACCCTGTGACAGAGTGCCAACTGGCGCACCCTCTTTGGAGGATTTCCCCCATTAGTGCGAGTGCTGCACTGTGGAACCACGCCAATGGAAAAAGGCTATTTTTATGGATTTTTAGCAGATGTCTTCAGGGAAAATGAAGCTCAAGTTCAGGGGAATGCAATGCAAGTTTTTGTAGGTCATGTCACTTCTCATAGGTCTCAGAATGAGTCCTCCAAGATGCGGGAGAGGGGTAACAGGGATGGTGACAAATTCCTGTGTAACAGATGCCCCCTAAAGCATGAGGCCCAAGAGAGAGAGAGAGGGGTGAAATTCTTTACGAGAACATGTCCAACCGAAAACACTGCCGTCGGAAAACCTGTGTGGAGAAGTAGAACTGATATCTCAAATACATGATATATGTGGTATGGGCGCAGCCATCCATAGCAGAGTATATAAGAAACTAGATCCAAGGTATGGACGCAGCCATCCAGTGAGGATCGATAAATAGACTCAGGCATGGTCGCAGCCATCCAGTGAACAAGTCATGTAATAATCATAATAATCCACAAAATCGCAACCTAGATCCCAACAGATAAAATCCATGGTCTTGTGCTCCATATCGACTCGAACAAAGTACAAGTTCAAGCATGTGAATATGGGAGTCGAAGTCGAACATGCAGGAACATCGTTTGATTACCAGGCAATGATGAAAACTGTTAATAGACATGAGAGGTACCACCAATAATGACAATGGCCCTCAAGGTACTATAGGTACAATCTACGATGTGTGAATCAGTGAGCTGGCATCGAACACCCATAGAATCATTTGATCGGAGGCCAATGATGAAAACCTTGCGTCGAACATGAAGAACCTGCCATTGAGACATGCAGGCTCCAAGGCACCTGAAGGGAGTCTCTAGGTCAACTTCCTGGATAATGAGCTAAAGTCGACAGGAAGCGACCTTGATCGAAGGTGGGCCATAGTGTTTCCCACATCATCGATGCGAGACAGAGGAGGATAATATTTTGTTTGTGAATCAGGATTATGTGAGTTATTAGAGGGAGGTTTATTATTTCACAGAGGTCAACTTCTCTTGAACATATCGGTGGCACGATAGTGGACTTGGCAGTATTTGACATCAAATGATCAGAGGTCATGGTGAAAAAGCAAAGAGTAGATGAGAGGTCAAATAGGATCTCCCAAACCTACGGAGGCAAGTGAAAAATGAGATGAGATGTCCCCACCTAGACACGAACGTAGACAAGTGTTATGTTCAAGAGTGACATACTACCGACACGACAATGATTGTGGTTCCATTTTCCCCACCATTTCTGGCGAGTACCCCAGTTATTTTTATTAACAAGCTTGGCGGGGATAACATATGCTTGTGAAGTGTCATTTCGATGGAATCCAATGTCATCAAGTTTTAACGAGTCTGACAAAGGAAGAACTCAGCGTCTTTTCATGTTTAGAGAGTTTGAAAAGACAACAGAAAAGTAAACTCCAGGGGTGTCCTTTTTCGTAAAGTTGTGTCTCTCGAGCCCGAAAAAGTGTAAAACAATGCTCGAAAGAACCGCCCGACCATTACGATCGAGGAGTAATTTTTAGGATTAGTGACTTAGACCTGAAAAAGTAAAAAAGCGACCAAAATCACGTCATTTCGTAACCGTTAACGAGCTTGAAATGACAAGGGCCTGACAATATTTTCGTCTTTACACGGTCGGAAAAGAGCTTAAAGGCGACTACCTCCTATTTACGTTTAACGAGTCAAGAGGAATAACTCGACAACCTTTTCATCTTTAAACGGTCAGAAAAGAGCTGAAAGTAGACCTCCATTTTTATTCTCTTTAACAAGTCAAAAAGGGAAAAAATACTCGGCAATGTTTTCATATTTTATGAGTCATAAAAAAGCTTAAAGGTGACTCGTCCTAGAGGAAAAAGTGGTATAAATGGTAGCAACTGGTTCCAACAATGGTGGAACTGCTCAAAACATGTAATGGTCAAGAGGCTGGTTAACAAAACCACTCTTAACTGTGGTCCCTCAAGAAAGGAAAATAAGCAAGTGAAAGCATATGATCGGCCAAAGAGATGGTGGCGATGGGATGAAAACAACCAAGGCTCATCTAGCATAATTGAGCGGATAAAAATGGCAATCACAAGATGTATGTCAGGTATGGGTTCATTTTTACACAAGCTTGAACCATGGAGAACTCTGCTTGGATTCAGTTTCATGTTTACACAAGCTTGAAACGAAAAAGTATGTTTGTTATAAGTTTGCATGCCCCCAACATAATGATGCAAAATGAGGTACATGCCCCCCAAGCCTCATTGCATTCAAAAAAGTGGATGGAATGAAGGTTCACTTGTGAGATCTTGGAAAGACTCGACTCGTATTTTACAAGATCTTAATCAAAAGACTCGATTTGGAAAGGGAGTTGTTTCATTTTTTAATGAGGTTGACATAGTAAAAGAATTGTCCTCATAACCCTTGTTTCATTTTTTAACGAGCTTGACACAAGATCAGGAACTATGCTCGACCAGACCCAGTTTCATTTTTTAAGGAGCTTGACATAGGAAAGCAAACTATGCTCCGTCCAAACCTAGTTTCATTTTTTAAGGAGCTTGACATAGGAAAGCAAACTATGCGTCGACCAGACCTAGTTTCATTTTTAAGGAGCTTGACATAGGAAAGCGAACTATGCTCCGCACAAACTTCGTAGCTTCCAAGAGTTCCACTCCCGGTGGAAGGACAACATCTTGGAAGTCAGGACCCAATGCCCCCAGGACACTATGCATGACAACATCATCACTGGATACAGGGACGGGATAAGTAGCCACGTAGTTGACCTGCGGTGAGGCATATACAACCGGTGGATAAAAAACAAGAGGGGATGGCAACTGTGCAAGAGGCACCAGGGGACTAAAGAATGATAATTGATCGATAGTCACAATTCTTCCATCATGTGGAAAGCAAACCACACAGAAAAGTGAAGAGACAATGGCCCCCATGGCATAAACATAGTCACAACCAAGGAGAAGACTGAAATCTAAAGCACCTTGGGTAACTAAGACGTGGATACAGACGGTTTTTCCTCCTAAAGTAATAGGGAATTTCACAAGGATCCCTAATGGTTGACTGGTTCCTCTTTCAAATGCCATCAGATTCTGTGCGACCGGAACAAGCTATGGGGAGCCCAAAGCTTGCCAAGTAGTGGAAGGCATAAGACTGACAGATGCACCCTCATCCAAGACAGTGTCGGGTACTGCCGTATCATGGGCATGTACTGTGATCTAGAAAGGCACATGGGATGGAAGGCGGAAGGCAGTCAAATGACTCTAGTCGAAGGAAATGATCGAACTACTTGGTGGGGGAATCGTATGATTGGCCCCCTGCTCTACAGGAACTGAAGAAGGACTCTCGGGATCAGCTGGGATAAGAGAGTCATTTTAAGACTCAGGATAATTTGATGAGACGAGAAGAACATGAGCATGACACTCTTCTGAAATAGAGTGATCAACAGGCGGTGAACCCAAGTTGACACTCTTTCCAACCAATGTTTGGTCCCGAATAGACTTAGCATAGCCAGGTTCGGAAAGAGGAGGATGGACAAGAGAAAGATCTAAAGCAATCTATTTGTCGATAGGGAGAAGATCTGAAGAGAGCCTCTGATAACCAACAAGGAGTTGGGGCAAAGAAGCTGTAAGACTTTCCTAAATAGTGGAAGCTTTATGCATGAGCGGACAAAGGTGAAGGAGATGGTTGCCTTCACATAGCCTACAGGGGAATCGAATCTTCCCTTTCTTCTTACCATTTCCAGTTGATAGGGTAGCATCGTCATGAGCTTCAGAGGACGACGAGGGACAAGCCAGATCGTGAGACCATACTTCGAAGATCCTAGGAATGTCAGGATAGTCATGAAGAAGATGGTCATCCTTGCACAATTTACAAGGAAACTTGACCTTCTGCGGAGGAGCAGAAGGTGGCCCGACCTGAGATGTACTCGGAGCAGTAGCTGCACTTTTAACCTCTCACTTATGAGACTTCTTCTTCTTCTTCTTCTTAGCCACCTGGTTACTTGAATCCAGACATTCACCAAGCGAAGTAGAAGATGAGGATGTAGAAACAAGCGACGAAGGGGGAGGTCCACCTTGGAATGAACATGATGTTGTTCGGGTGGAGGAACGGATTGACCAGTAATTGAGACACTAGGGACCATGGAGGTTGAGAACAACCAAACAGTTAACCCAACAGTTAATGCAGGAAGGGACAACGTTGCTATGTAAGGAGCACCAATATTCCCAAAAGCAAGAAAATGACCAGGATTCCCATCAGAGGGGATTCCTGGGTTGGTGCACTCTGGAAAAGTTTCCATCAAAAATAGAAAATCACACACGGGGCTGAAAAAGAGCCAAGACACACAATCAAATGGCCAACAAGCAGAATCTAACAGGGCATGTGATCACAGGTGATTTAATTTTAAGACACAAGGACATAACTTGACCTTTTCATCTTTGAAGAGTTGAGAAAAGGATAAAAAGATGACTCTAGTCACCTTCGAATGTTTAATGTGCCTGAAGTGACAAGTGCTTAGATGAGCCTTTTCTTTTAGGGAGTCCGAAAAGGATCAAAAGTGACTACTCTGGAGAGCTAGGCAAAATGTTTACTAGACAATCCGTAAAACTGCATATACACCTTGGCAATCATATGAAAACCAAGGACTTTCCGTACGGCAGTCAATCTTCCCGAATGGCTTCCCATGGATAAAGGATGATAACCTAGTGGGGTCTCCCCATATACTCGATGGTACGTGGGAGCATAATTCCGTACTAGACCACTATTGAGTCACAGAAGGAGGAAGCACCCAACCTTGAGTGGAAACAAAAGTGACTAGGTTTAACGACGCCGGAGCACGTCTCTAGCCTAGACCTCTAAACAGTGCGCGTTATGTTCCAATGCATTGTTAGATTCATTCAGTTCATTTTAAAGTTGATCTTGTATTATGTTTCAGTTTTCAAGCCTTACCGTATGTAATGTATCAAAATTTCCTAAATGAAAACTATATGCCACAATATGTCATTTCATTCGATGAATGCTAGCTACGAGAGAGTTTGAGAGCTTTCACACAAACGAAATGATTGCAGAACAACGAAGAATATCTCTAATGTAGCTAATAGAAATTAACAAACTTTTCTTCAAGGTCACTAATTACTAATCACAATGAAAACTCTAATTCTCATTAACTAATGCAAAGCAAAAGAGATTTTTTCTTTTATGTTGATGGCAAATTGTTGAGGAGGTAAATCCCCTCTATGGACAGAGGCGATCCCTACTAGCCCAGACCGGGTCTAGCAACAATCATACAACACTACAATGCAAGTTCCTAATTGCAAATTAACAGACCATTGATGAAGGCCTACCTAGATTCCAATGCTAGTGCTTGTAGAAAAGGTGGTGCTCCCGTTCCTTTGCTCTGGCAGATCACAATCCCCACGATCTCCATGAATGGACACCTGCACATACAAGAAAAGACACAAACAAAAACATAAAATCCAGCATATGCAACTATATATCAGTCAGAAATGATATAAATCATCATCATTACAAAGAACAATAAGAGTGGAACCATAATCAATAGTCATCTATTAATAATAAACAAAGAAGAATACAACCATAGTTCTGATGCTAAATTCTCCTTTGGCTAGGTAATTAGCAGCACATGTCTTGCAAAGCTTTGTTGGGAATAGGAACAAGCTTCTCTCTCCTTGGTTATTAGACAAGAATCTCCTTACTTAGATTTGGCCTTATGGGAATGGAGAAGGCTCTTGCATCATGAAGCCCTTGGTAACTTGACAATTCTCAATTTCTGGAACTCTGGAACTAGCTTGCCAAGGGAAATGGACAAGCTTTTATAGATGGAGGAAGGGGAGTTGGGATCATCCACAATATTCATGGGATTGGCTTTATCACTAAAGAAGCTTCCATGAGAGGTGGAAAACCACTTCCTCTCTATGGAGATCCGAAGCCAAACCACCCAACCCAAGATAGATTCAGTCCAGAAGTTTGCTAGGATGAATCTTCCACTATTTGTTTGTTAAAAAAAACCACTGATTATGGCTGGCAGGAGTGCAACTTTGTGACAGAATGCCAACTGGTGCGCCCTCTTTGGAGGATTTCCCCCATTGGCGCGAGTGCTACACTGTGGAACCGCGCAAATGGAAAAAGGGCTATTTTTATGGGTTTTTAGCAGGAGATGTCTTTAGGGCAAATGAAGCTCAAGTTCAGGCGAATGAAATGCAAGTGTTTGCAGGTCATGTCACTTCTCATAGGTCCCGGAATGAGTCCTCCAAGATGCGGGAGAGGGGTAACAGGGACGGTGACAAATTGCTGTGTAACAATCATCCACATTTCTAGGAGTTGTATGTTCCATGATATCTTTAATATTTTCTGGGTTCACTCTTATACCTTCCTTGGAAACAACAGGTCCCAATTAATGAACTTATATCTAAAAGAAACTACACTTACTAAGCTTGGTATACAACTGATTCTCTCTCAATAATCTTAACATTTCTACCAGGTGTTCTCCATGCTCTTCCTTATTCTGATAATATATCAATATGTCATTAACGAACACTATCACAAACTGATTCAGCTAAGGATGCAACACACTATTCATCAAACACATCAAAATAGTTGTAGCATTAGTAAGACCAAAAGGAACCACTACTAACTCATAATGCCCATACCTGGTGTTAGAGACATATTTGGGCACTGCAACCCCAATCAAATATGTCCATAAACCAAGGGCTTCTAAACCCATAAAAGTGTTGTTTGATACCCTAAATGAACAAGGTTAGCTAATTACATCATTTCCCAGAAGTTCTCCCTGAAAAACTACTTAGAACTTGTCAAAACTGAACCATCTCACCTGCTCCATGGTCAGGGTGCGATGCATCTCACATATTGCACACGGGGGGTGCGATGCATACTGAAAAGCCCTTCTATAGGGTGCGATAAGTGAGAGTAGACAAATGGCAGATGCAGTTTGCTAGGTGGAAACCCAGAGAATCTTCTAGAAACTACTCATTTGACACTTGCCTCTCTGAATTCGCCTAGGGATGAGTAAGAGATCATGAAATCTCCAAGTGGAACCAAGAATTATCACTGAAATGACACTAATCAAAATCCCAGAAGCTGACTCACCCACCTATAAATATCTATATATGGATCCCTCCTCCTAGAGATCAAAAGGCTAGAATTTTGTATTTTGTAAGGAAGTGTTGTTGGTTTCTCTGTGAAACATTGTAGTGTTGAGTGATCTAGTTTTTCATGAGGTGAGGAGGGCTTTCATGCTGGGAGGATGGCATTGGATTAGACTGTTGGGTTGTAATCCTCTCTTCTACTACTTTTATCAATAAATCTATTTGGGTTTTCCTCCATATACTTGTATATTTCTGAATCTTGTATTGGTGTATGCATTTGTATGGTTAATGTACATCTGATCCTATATTGTTTATGGTTATAGATCTCTATGCTTTGATGGTATTATGCTATCTTTACTCTACAGGTGTTCTTTGAAGTGGGACAAGTGAGGAAGGAGTGGCAGAGCACTATCAAAGGAGGGAGGAAACAAGCAAGGAGCCAAGTGAAAGACTGAGGTTGGTACTCTCTTCTTCTCTCTCATCTATCTCTCATAAAGGAAAACACAGATAACTTTGGTTTGTTTGCTTCTAAGATAGCTACCCGTCTTAGTGGGACTAGAAGCTTTGAATGGACACTAGTTTTCCCGATAACAAAATGGCGACTCCGCTGGGGAGTGAATAGCTTGATTGTTAGTTACCGTTGTTTCCTTTATAAACTACAGACGGAGCTTGAAGTTAAGCCAGCTAGCCTTCGAACTACACTTGCTATGTAAGTGCAAAGTAGATCAACACTACTTCAGTCAATATCTGGGTTGGTTTATGAACTGAACATCTGACTTGCAAACACCCTAAGTGCCCTTGTGGTAGCTCAAATAACCTCATTAGATCAGCCCCTATACTTTGTGTTTACAACCTATCATAAGCTCAGCTTAAATCCCTAAACTTAGCTACAAACTGTGAGTGAAAACCAAGCTTAGTCTCATCCCTAGACCATCTCACTGTCTCTCATTGGCAGTCTAGATGCATCACACCTCCTGTGTACTACAGGTGAGATGCATCCTTGTTTCCCTTAAGGACAGGTGCGATGATTGAGTGAGATTGTTTCTGCCTCTAGATTTTGGTTTTTCTTCATTATTTTCAGCTCTATTTAGTAGTTTTGCTGTCTATGATCAGTATATCACTATTGAAACCTTCTTCCTTTACACTATTCAGCCTCCATTGATAAAGAATTACGAATTTTTTAAATGTATTTTCCATCATTTAAAGCTCTCCTTTGCAAAAAGTAGCTTAATCGAACTGTCGTCTTTTGATTTGAAAGTGTCGCAATTGTCATTTTTCAGACAAACAAAAGTGTTGTAACGTCTTCCTCTTTTAGATAGTCGATTACACTTTTCCTATTGTATTTTATTTGAATCATCAATTCGTTGAAGTGTCGAAAGAATTTTTCAAGTCGAAATTGAAAGTGTCGTCTTAGTCTTCCTTTCGTTTTTGAACAGAAATTGCTAAAGTGTCACTTTGAGGAAAGATAGTTTTGATCTGTACTTAGTTTTCTTTTTGTCATTCTCACAGTAAGGAAACTAAAAAACAAATACATGCATGTGAATTTGCATTTAGAATGCATGCATGAATTGATTTAGGAAAAGTGCATCTAGTGTGTGCTCTCTGCTATATGTTTAAAGAATTTTACTCTTCTTTCCTTAGTAGCTAGGATTTTCATTGCTAAAAGAAAGTAAATGATTGTTTATCATCTTAGATTGCATATTTTGGAATTTTATATCTACATCACACAGTGAACCTTAAAGAAAAACTTCTTAAGAAAGATCAACTGTAAAATAAACCTCAATGGACATAAAAATGCTTTGGAACCTAATGCACAACATCTAGAAGTATAGGCTAGAGACATATTTCGGCATCGTAAAGCCTGGTAACTATCGTTTTCATCGTAGGTTGGGTGATTCCTCCTCTTTGATACAACAAGTGCCAATACTGACTTGTACTCCCACATACCATTGAGTATATATTGGGAGACCACAATAGGATATATCCTTTATCCTTAGGAAGCCGTGTTTGCCACCCTATCAATCGCAATGTACTGAACACAACATTCAAGAAGATTGACTATCGTACGTAAAAGTATATTGCAGTTTTCCGATTGGTTTGGTAATCCCTCTTTCTATATTTCCAGAGTAGTCACTTTCGTTCCTTTTCAGACTCCTTAAAAGAAAAGGTCCATCTGAGCACTTGTCACTTCAGGCTCATTAAAAATCGAAGGAGACTAGAGTCATCTTTAGCTTTTTCTCGACTATTAAAAATTGAAAAAGCAAGTTGTGTCAAAGCATCATAAAATTTATTTTAATCAGAATAACATCACTGTTCCCTCATTAGTCTTAGCTTGAGAAAATGGAGTCCACCAATCAAGGGTTTCCCCTTGGGGGAAATCCTAGTCCTTTCTCTTCTTGGGGAGATGTTGGTGCTCCACATATGGCTACATTGTCCCTTCTAGGACTTACAACTAGCCTGCCAATATGGCTATTCTCGACCCCTATCATTCAAAACACTGTAATTCCTGAGCAATAAAATCAACAAATAGATAACACTGGAGTTGTTCCCCCACCTTCCACTTCGTTTGTTTCTCCCTCTCCTTCTTCCTCTTCACTTGGTGAAACTAGTAACACTAAAAACTAAGTAACCGAGAAGAAGAAGAAAGGGAAGGAGAAGAAGAAGAAGAAGAAGAAGAGGAAGCCAATGGTGAAAGGGGGCAACCATGCATCATCTAGTGAAAATCCACATACTGCACCATCCAAATCTAAATCTCCATGTGTCATTTTCAAGGGAGACCACTATCATCGAAATTGTCCCTGCATCCCATGGATCCTGAGGGACGGGTCTCCCCACTTGCGCAATCCGGTGTCTTCAACCTCTATCGATCATGTTGAGAGTACACCATCAACTAGTGAAAATGAAGTCAATGGGCAGAAAGGAAGATCTAAATTTCCTTGTAGGTTGTGTGAAGGCGATCATGTCCTCCACCGTTGACCTTTCCTGGACAAAGCTAAAAGAGTCTTGGATAATCGTCTTGCTTCATCGTAGCAACTTCCTCCTAGATACAAGAAACTCTTGCCAAGTCCATCGCGAGTTGAAAATCTGATTGACACAACTCTGTTGTTGGTCGAAGCATCTATCATTGAAGATAAACCCTCTGATTCCACATCGGACTAAAGTCAACAGGTCGAGATGGCAGTCGACCCAGTCTTGTCTTTAGAAGGTCCATCTTCGGATGATATTGTCTCCAAAGAGAGACAATGAGAATGACATCGTTCAAATGATTTTTTTTAAACAGAATCCGATGAACATGGGGGCAATCTACCTATTCCTTTACCATGGGAAGGAAGTTCATCAGAGATTCATCTGGCCATTTATTTGTTCCCTCCTCCAAGCAATCTAGTCGTTTCCTTCGATTGGAATCTACTAGCGAGACCCCACCTACCATCTAATGTGCCATTCCAGATCATAGTACAAGCTTACATAATGATCATGGCTAGTACTATCATAGATGAAGGGGCTTCCATGGGTATCCTTTCCTTAACTACTAGGAAAGTGCTTGGTTCGCCATCATTTTTGCCTGAGATTCGAAATCTGTTAGGCTTGAACAAAGGAAGCAGTCGACCTTTAGGGATCCTTTCGAATTTGCCTATAACTTTGAGAAGGAAAACCATTCATCTAAATGTGTTGGTAGTCCAAGGTCCTCTAGATTACAATATACTCCTTAGGCGTGACTACATTTACATCATGGGAGCTATTGTTTCCTCACTCTTTCGGGTGATGTGTTTCTCGTATGAAGGAAAAATGGTCCAACTCATTGACCAGCTTGCATTCCCCTGTTCAAACATGGCTACTAGTCAAAATTCCATCCCTAATTGGTCTTTTTGCACAAGGAATGTCTCATCAACCTCCAGTCTGTGCACTTGATGATCGCGAGTGATTCGGTGAATGTGACTAAACCAAGGGGGCATGCGCCCTACTCTGCTTCGGCAGGAAAACCCAGGATATAAGGTAGATTTCTACGTTGGATATATGACTAGTCTAACACACCTGTCCATTTAGGAAAATGGGATTAGATTGGAAAAGGATTCCCTTGTCAAAAGTTATGTGATTGGAAGCTCCTACCATTCACCTTTGTCTATTTCAATGGACAGAGCCAAGGAAGTGTTTTGCCTACAAATACGGATGGAAAAACCTTGCTTTAATGCAAGAACTTCCATACAGTAACCTGGAAAATCTACTTCTCTTTATATCTGGGGGCATGCAAACCTTTTGTATGCAAGTGAAAAGTGACCAGTGTAACTCTAAACCCGTAATTTTTACTAACTTCAACTGCTTAAGTTAGGTGATTGGTTTGGTCAACCATTTAGATTTGCAAAGGCCAAATGGCACCAGCAAAGTAAAGGAAATGTTTCCCATCGAGAAACTATCCTACCTAACCTTAGTAGTTCTTTAACCCCTAGGACAGTAGTTGGTCCTTCCTAGCTTGCATGTAAAAGGCTCTGGAGAAAAGTTTTGTATGGGGCAAGCTCCCTAAAAAATGAACCTACTAATGAGAGACATTCTTATTATACGACTGGCATGAGCAGGTTTACATGAAGTTAAATCTCATTAAAAAATAAACCTAACAATGAGCATATGTTCCCCCAGGGTTCAAGCTCATTAAAAAATGAACCCACCTTCAGTAAATAACCTTTGTGATCACATTGCTATCAACTTTGAAGCCTTGGTCATGTTCTTACCATCACCTCCACTTTTAGCCACTCATATGCCTCCACTTGATTGTTTACCCTTTTGAGGAACAACTGTGATGAGTGATTCTGTTAGCCACCTTCTTTACACTGTCATGATTGAAAAGTTCCAAACCTTACCTGGAACTAGCTGCTACTTGAAAATATCACTCGTTCCTCAAAAAATGAGTCTCCTTTAAACCCTTTTCAAACTCTTTAAAAATGAAAAGATTGTCAAGCATTCCAGCTCGTTAAAGTGTTTGGAAGTAACAAGTTTTTTTTAAACCCTTTTTAGACTCATTAAATATGAAAATATTGTCGAGCATTCCATCTCGTTAAAGTGTTTGGAAAAAACAAGTCTATTTTAAGCTCTTTTTAGACTCGTAAAATATAAAAAATTGCCGAGCAATTGGCCTCTCCATCTCGTTAAAGTGATTGGAAGTGCCATCCCTCCTCTATATTTTAATCTTTTTGGACTCGAGGCATCATTACACAAAAATATCAAGCGCTTGTCATTTTCGGCTCATTAAAGTGATCGGAAAAGTCATCCCTTTCATATCATTTTATACTTTTTCGGACTTAAGGGATTATACTACGAAAAAGAATTACTAGAGTTTCCTTTCTGTCTCTTTTTAGACTCTCTAAAAATGAAAACGACTGAGTTATATTTGTTGTTAAACTCGTTAAAATGATAGCGACAAACTTGTCCATTACAGACAAGAGCAAGTTTCACTGTCACTAGGCTCGCTAAAACATAGTGACATGTTTGCCCGAAGGGAAAATTATAGAACAAGCATATGTTATCCTCCTTAAGCTTGACAAAAATAAAGAGGTACTGGTTAGCAATGATTGGGGAAAAATTGGGAAGAAAACTTGAAGAACTTCATTGGTAGTAGGTCGCTCTTGAACATGACACTTTCACCATGATTGAGTTGGGTTAGGTTATTCTGTTCACCTGTCATATCACCATTAGTCCTCCGTACCATCCATTTTTGTGGTTAACACTATTAATCCATTTTCAATGTTGCCGATATGTTCAAGAGAAGTCTCTCAGAGAATTCACCAAGCCAGCTTACACCTCATTCACTGCAATACCTTCACTCTCCATTTTTCATGACTGCCACCTTGAACCTTGTATCATCATATCATTTTCACCTCCACAAAATCATTTTCTCCGTTCTGTGTCATAGATGTGGGATTCATTAAGGGCCTCCTATGATGGGTCACTTCTTGTCAACATCAGCTCATTATCCAAGAAGTTGATTTAGGAACAACCCTTTCAGTACTTTAAAGCTTGCATGTCTCAATGGTAGGTTTCTCACTTTCGGTGATAGGTTTACATCAATGGCCTACGACCGCATGATTTTGCATGGTGTTAGACATTGACTCATGTATTCACACCACGTGAATTGTAATGCAATACCTTGAGGGTCATTATAATTATCGGCGATTCCTCTCGCGTCTGTTAACAGCTTACATTATTGGCTGGTAATCAGGCGATGTCTTTCCATGTTCAACACCAAAACATCTTTTCACATGGATCGACTTGTACTCCAGGCGAAGATTGAATGAATTTGAAGACCCCAGATCTAGTTTCATCCATCCGAGCTGTGATATATTAAGGAAAATAAAGACATCAAATGTACATCATAGCTGCACAGATGATCATCCAAGCTAAGGGATGATGGCTCTACCAGAATCATCAATCTGCCACATAGAGGGCTGAGCATGGCAATGCCTGATTTAGCTAGATCATGAAACTATTATGAAGATAAACCTTGGATCCTGATGATAAAGCATTTCACCCGACATAAGAAGATTTACGACCTCATGCTTTAGGGGGCAACTGTTATAGACATATTTGGGCACTGCAACCCCAATCAGATATGTCCATAAACCAAGGGCTTATAAACCCCTAAAAGTGTTGTTTCATACCCTAAAGGAACAAGGTCAGCTAATTACATCATTTCCCAGAAGTTCTCCCTAAAAACGGCTCAGAACTGGTCAAAACTGGACTGTCTCACCCGCTCCATGGTCAGGGTGCAATGGATCTCACCTATTGCACACGGGGGGTGTGATGCATACTGAAAAGACCTTCTATAGGGTGTGATGAGCAAGAGCAGACAAATGGCAGAGGTAGTTTTCTAGGTGGAAACCCAGAGAATCTTCTAGAAACTACTCATTTGACACTTGCCTCTCTGAATTCACCCACGGATGGGTAAGATATCATGAAATATCCAAGTGGAACCAAGAACTATCACTGAAATGACATTATTCAAAATCCTAGAAACTGACTCACCCACCTAGAAATATCTATATATGGATCCCTCATCCTAGAGATCCAAAGGCTGGAATTTTGTATTTTGTAAGGAAGTGTTGTTGGTTTCTCTGTGAAACATTGTAGTGTTGGGTGATCTAGTTTTTCATGAGGTGAAGAGGGTTTTCATGTTGGGAGGATGGCACTGGATTAGACCACTGGGTTGTAATCCTCTCTTCTACTACTTCTATCAATAAAGCTATTTGGGTTTTCCTCCATATACTTGTATATTTCTAAATCTTTTATTGGTGTATGCATTTGTATGGTTAATGTACATCTGATCCTATATTGTTTATGGTTATAGATCTCTATGCTTTGATGGTATTATGTTGCCTTGACTCTACAGGTTTTATTTGAAGTGGGACAAGTGTGGAAGGAGTGGCGAAGCACTATCATAGGAGGGAGGAAACAAGCAAGGAGCCAAGCAAAAGACTGAGGTTGGTACTCTCTGCTTTTCTCTCATCTATCTCTCATAAAGGAAAACACAAGTAACTTTGGTTTGTTTGTTTCTAAGATAGCTACTCATCTTAGTGTGAATAGCAGCTCTGAATGGACACTAGTTTTCCCAATAACACCTAGTATCGAATGCTGCCTTTTAGATATCTTATTATTTGATGCATACATGATGATACATTGATCTCAAATCAATATTTGATAACAATGCTACTCACTTCAACTGATAAAACAAATCATCAATCAACAACAAAGGATACCTATTATTGATAGTCACCTTATTCAACTACCTAAAATCAATACACAACTTGAGAGTACCATCCAGCTTCTTAACAAACAATGTTGGTGCACTCCAAGGCGATACACTTCGCCTAATGCATCCCTTATCCATAATTTCCTTAAGCTGTAACTTTAATTCCACCAACTTTGGAGAGATCATCCTGTAAGTTTCCCTAGATGTTGATGTTGCTTCTTGTACCAACTCAATAGAGAAATTCAGTTCCCTATGAAGTGGTAACTCTGAAATATCTGCTAGAAATACATCTTGAAACTATTGTAAAACTAAATACTTCTTCAAAACTTTAGCATCCTCAACATCCTTTCCTTTGTCACGAGAAATATGAAATACAAAAAATAAACATCATTTCCTGGGACTCCACTTTTCCTGCATAATTGTAACCATTCTCACTGATGTAGGCTTCTACATTCCCTACAAAAGTTTCCTCTCTCCATCATCACTCAAGCACTCAATAGCCTTGTCATAGAAATCTAACTTAGTCCTGTGAATGTAAAACCAATGAATTCTCAAAGAAATATTGTATGAACCCAAAAAAAATTAATTCAGATGTGTTGATGTAGGCATACCACTTATCTCAAATGCGTAAGCTCTCACTGAATGATGAACTCTTTTTTTGGTCCCTGTAGTCAATTGTATCAGCCAGCATTCTACATGCATTTATTTACTCAAGAAACACTTATCAACTAAGTCAAGATAGATATAACTATAATTAGATCCAAGTTCAATCAAAATAAAATCAATTTGATCACAAATATTACCTTCCATCTTGATAGTAGATGCTTGATCATTAGTCTACCTATTATCCACTGCTGCATAGATCTGAGGAATACTCTGCCCAAAATTTCTAACTATCTATGCCTCCTGAGCACTGTAAATATAAGGTCCACCACCCTTATGGTGATCCAATTGGATGTTGGTGGCCACCCACCTATCCAACATGGACAACCATAACTGCCTCTTTTAGTTTTTCATTTTCGTTAATTGTAGCACAGTTTACTATTTTTAGTAGCTTTTGGGTCCTAAACTTCGGGAGCCATTTTGAGGCCCTAAACGACATTTTTTGGAAACAAATGGGAGAAACATGGGTCAATGGATTGATATTTCTCATCCCAAAGTTGTAGTCCTCAAATAGATATTTCTAACGAGATATTGTGCATGTCAAATAGAGATTGTATGCCAAAGTTACAACCGTGGGAAGTTGATGTACCAATTTACCCAAAACGAGGCCCATAGTTTAGCACTTCATCTCCTAGGGTTAGGTTTTTGGATGTTTATGGTTTTCCAATGTTTATCAACAATAAATAGGCCTTCGAACCTCATTGTAAGACAGTTCAGAGGCATGTAGCTGCCAAATCGCTTCTCAGAGATAAGCTACCATCATCGTAACTGGTTTATTTCCATTTTTGTTTGTAAGCATATTTCAGTATTTTACATTAATGAAATGAAGTATTATTTCTGTTGCATCTCTATCATTATGGTTATATATGTAATTTATTGTGTTCCTATTGAAATCCAGATCAGTGGTATCAGAGTGGTCAACTCTTTCTCTATTTTTATTTGCATGTCCCCAACAAGGCCGGGATATAAGGAGTTAGGGCTTGAACTAGTCGAACCTTTGCAAGACCAACCTTGCAAATCCTAACAACCTACCATGGTGGATGAAAAGAAAGATGATGGGGCAGGAGATCCTATCAAAATATTGCTCAAAGAAGCCCTTGAGTGACAAAGGGACATGATGATGGAAAACTTTGCCCATATCCTTTAGCGGCTACACAGGGGCGACGCATCTGCTTCTAACAACTACTCTGGAAATGCCGCACCCTTTAAGGTAAAAATTAACTTTGAAATCCCCATATTCGAGGGTCAGATAGACGTAGATGTAATAGATAAATGGTTAAATCTTCTAGATGGTTCTTTTTCTGTTCATGATTTTTCTAGCCAATAAAATATCACTTTTGTAGTTCTCAAAGCAGCCCCCCATGTCAATGACTAGTGAGAAACCTACTGCGAATAGAAAGATGAAAGTACAGGCTCACTATTTTTAGCGGCACACACTTTGAATTCAGTCTGGGATGCCATTAAGGAGTAGTACTACCCTGTCAAGAGCTATGAGGACAAATACACAAAGTAGACCACATTGCGGTAGGGAAGGCACCAAAATGTGTTGGAGTTCACATATATTCTTCATACCCTTCATACAAAGTTGGGTATCAAGGATTCTGAGTTGCATTTGGTACTCAAATATCGTGGTTGCCTACACAGGTACATCTAGGATGAGATGGAGTTACTAAACATCTCCTCGCTTGGCACAACATATCGATACACCATCAAGATTGAGCAGAAGTGTAAACAAAAGAAGCAAGACCTTGGATTTCCAAATCTGAAGAACAAAGGACAAATCCAAGGTGGGGTGACCCAAGACAACTTGTCGAAGTAGGAAGAAAAGAAAAATACGACAAAGTCAAAGAAGGACACAAGAAAGTGGCATGAGTTCCATAAGAGCCACACTCATAACATAGGTGAATGTTGGACCAAGCAGTTGTCGGTGGTTGAGTTGAAGGCTTCAAAATCAGATGCATGTTCCAACCCTGAGTCAAAAATCAACAAGGGGAATGAGAAAGGTAAGAAAATAATTGATGCAAAGCCCAGAGCCATTGTTTCCGCCGTGAAGGTCTAGAAGAATGAGCCAAAAGATTCAGAGGAGGGGGAACGTCTTTTCCACTCACAAATGTGTGTGAAGGGTTCACCGCTGCAATTCATTGTCGACAATGGCAGCCAAAAGAACCTCATTTCAGCAGAAGTCATGAAGCAGCTGGGGACTACCAACCATACCACACTCGCAACAGTACAAAATTAGGTGGCTTCACCGAGGACGAGACCTTTGAGTCCTCCAGCGGTGCCGCTTGCCCTACAGCATCAAGCCCTTCATAGATGAGGTATTGTGTGATGTTGCACCACTTGATGTTTGTGATGTATTATTAGGCCAAACATATGTGTGGAAGTGACATGCTATGTATGATTCAAGGCCTTGCATTGTTATTATTTCTTTGTGTAGTACATTATATAGGATACCGGAGGTAGCCCCACCTACTGCCACTTCTTTGATCTCTGCTAAGAAAGGTAGTGAGATCATCTCCCAGACTAGGAAATTTATTTTTTGTTTGGTTCACCCTCAAAGTAAGGAGAATATGATAGCCACATCCATGGCCCCTGGGAAGGGTTCCTCCACATAGCATAAGCTAGTGGATACAGTCATGAAAGAAGATAGGGACATCTTCTCCTCACCCCCAGGGGTACCATTGCACTGTTAGGTCAAGCATTCATTTGATCTGACTCCTAGAGCACCTCTACTCGATGGGTCGATATATTGCCACTCTATTCTAGAAAATTCCAAGTATAAGTAGCGGCATGATCAACATTAGGTACCACACAGGTTTCAAGTGGGTGACAAATTCTGGTTGCATCTGCAAAAAGAATGTCCTACAAGAGCCCATCAGAAGCTTAGACCACTCCAATATGGTCCTTACACCATTATCAAGGCTGTGGGAAATAATGCTTTGGAGCAAAACATTTACCCATTCCTTCACTTGCACCAAGTGTTCAATGTGGACATCCCTCGACCATCCTTCCCACCAGTACTAGACACATAAGAGATTTCAGAACAGCTCACTAGGAACCAAATTTAGCAGAAGTTTCTGCATCTCATGGAGGCACTCAATGCAATGGGGACCATTTCTTCCTAAGGGGGGAGGAATGGTCTAGGTGGATGTTGGTGGCCACCCTCCTATCCCACTTAGACCCCCACAATTGTCTTTCTCAATTTTTTAGTTTTGTTAATTGTAGCACAGATTACTACTTTTGGCAATTTTCATGGTCCTGAACATTCAGAGCCATTTCGAGGCCCTAAACAACATTTTTTGGGAAACCTGGGAGAAACATGGGTCCATGGACTGATATTTTCATCCCAAAGTTATATTCCTCGGATAGATATTTCTAACGAGATATTTTGCGTGTCAAATGGAGATCATATGCCAAAGTTACGACCCCGGGAAGTTGATGTACCAAAACGGGGCCCATAGTTTGGTGCTTCATCTCCTAGGGTTAGATTTTTGGATGTTTAGGGTTTTCCACTATTTCTCAACAAAAAATAGGCCTTCAAGCCTCATTTTAAGATAGTTCATATGGATGTAGTTGCCACATCTCTTCTTGGAGATAAGCTACCATTTCCTAGCTGGTTTATTTCCATTTCTATTTGTAAGCATATTTTAGTATTTTACATTAATGAAATGAAGTATTATTTATGTTGCATCTCTATATTTATGGTTATATCTATAATTCATTGTGTTCTTGGTTAAATCTGGATCATATGGTGTGGCCAATCTCTCGAATGATGCTCTCCACCACAGTTCAAACACTCCACAAGGTTTCCTTCCATCACCATTTTTCTTCTCCTCAAACTGAAACCCATATCCATTTTCAATTGCATTAAAATTCTTTGAAGGTGCTACATTATCCTTGTTACCTACACCCTAAGGTCTTCCTCACTTCTTATCCCACTTTACTTTAGTCTTTTCATTACCTTTCCAACCCTGCTTAGGCTTAGAATTACCCTCACACTGCTCATAATTTTTTTTCTATTTTCCAATGACTTCCTCCAATATTCGAGGTTCATCATACTTAATTTGATCTTTAAATACAAAAGTTAATCCACTAATGAATCTTTGAGCCTTTATCTTCTCCTCCTTAAGATATGGTACATACCTCAAAAGCTCCAAAAACTTAGTCATGTACTCTTCATCTGTCATAGACCCCATCTTCAACTTGTAGAACTCCTTAGCATTTCTATCATAATATCTCTTAGACAAATACTTCCTTTTTATGAGTCTTTTAAACTCATTCTAGCTCAACTCCTCTATCCTGATGCCTCTAGCACACTTCACATCTTCCAACTAGATATCTACTTTCCCTTTGAGACTGAAGATAGCTATCCTCATTATCATATTCTATGTATAATCATTTAGCTCAAAGAACTTCTTGATCCTAGGTAGCCATGCTTCTGTATCTTCTAGTTTCTTTAGCTCTCCATCGAAGGTAGGAGGCTTGTACTTCTTGAACTCATATGGAAAGTACCCCCTCTCACTCCTCTTGTAAGGATGATAACAGTGATGAACTTGATGCCTATCCGATCCAGATCTAGAATATAACCCATAACCAATACCTCCCCTATTAAGTGTATCCAACCATATTCCACCTTTGACCATGTCGTCCTTGTCCAACATGTGCGCTCTATGGGATCTGCTACCATATGCCCCATTAGTCCATTCCTTCTGTCCATAATTCATTTTTGGTTATTCCTATATCTACAAATATGATAGTATTTGAAGGATAACAACATTGACCATTGATTTATTCTCATGAGCTCTAGAAAGTCTTTCTTGTGAATGAATAATCTTGTCATTTTCCACCTTACAACTTATGATTTATACCTTTAAACGTCTGAATCTATCTGCTACGTTAGGAGAGTACTTGTCTCTTTGCTGCTCAATTGATCTATAAGGAGAGTCACATGACATTTAATCCATAATATTGCTTTGCATCTATGATAGTGCATTTCCCACTAACATGTCATGTTAGATGAACTAAACATAGACATAATCAAACATACCTTAGTGTGTTTCAAGGGAGGCTATCTCATCTACACAAATGAATCCAAATTAGCACGATATACATGTATATACATAATGATACTAAAATATAAACATGATCATCCTGAACATGATGACATAATCTACAATAATGACAATCACAAGAAATAACCAACATGCGTGCATGATGAACATAGACAATTAGGCATGAATACATAAAAATCACACCTATTCCATCCAGTCCAATAATTTGAGCCTGGAAGTTTCGATACCGCCATGTAGAATCCCCCTTCCACATTTACCCAATTTCACAAGCTCACCAAGGTAAACATGGGATGACTTTCACTATGGTATGACTCAACCACCAATTTCTAGTTATGAAAGTGGGACTGACACACCGACACCTACAGACATACTACAGGGACTGAAAATCACTTAGGAGCTGAAGAAACATCCTAGGTGGTCAATCGTTGAGATGGAACCTTATTTAATAGACCTAATACCCAAACTGCACACATAATAAGGCCAAGGTGCTATTATATGCCTCTAACCACATCAATAGGATTGCTTCCATGTGTTTATAGCCTTAATTTCTCAGTTTTGAGCATGCGATCCTAGAAACTATGCCAGCCTTTTAGGTCGGCTTTGAGATCACTACCGATAATTTGTTGTAACTTTCTAGTATCATAATTTACAAGATGAAAAAGCTATCCATTCAAAGATGATTCAAAAATTTGGTCTAAACTACCTAATCCATAACATACATTTGGTCAAACATATAAGCTACAAGTCAAGAATGCATATCTAATCATAAACTAATAGTATTCATCTGAGAATCACCAAGAATGTTGTATGCCCTATCTAGCTAGATGCAACAACACTTGTTATTCCATGCATTCATCGACCATTAATTTATTCATCAAAACATGTCAAGAGCCACAGATAATATAGATCATATAACCAACATATAACTATAAAATAACCAACATGGAAACCATGACAAATCAACCATAATATCTCCAACATAATCACTACAAGCATTCATGAATCAATGTAGGAAAATAAATCTTATTAATATATGAAAATACCAACCAAGTCAGGGACTTCCACGTACCACCCAACCATTGATTGGGCTGAACCAAATCTCTCTTTCAGCCAATCGCCTCCGTTCCATATTCCAAGCATGAATGTGGGATCTCATGGGATAAACCAAAACAAGACCATCCAGGGCTTCCAGAGGAAAAACCACCTCAACCCTCAACCACAATGATTCCACCTCTATGGTCTAGAAATCACTAACATAAACCAGATGAGTCTCTACCCAATATTTCCAGGGGTCCAATAACTAAAGGCTAAATCCACAACCTTCCAAGGCTCTAGAGAATTAGTTCCAACCATGGCTCTAGGGACTAATAACTCAACCCACTAAGGTCTCTAGAACGTTTGTCCCAAATGGGCTCTAAGAACTAGTAACTCAACCCAAGTTGTTTCAGGGCTTCCAGAGAGTTTATTCCAACTCACAACCATTAGGAAGCTAAGCACCAATCAACAAAAACAAGTGGAAAAACCCAAAACTCCATGGTTATCCAGGAAATAGAAAGGTAAGGCTAAACCCAAAGTTAATCCGGGAAATTATCCATTCCAATGACAACGCATAACCGGAGAATTATATGTATATATCATGCATCCAAAATCAGCAAGGAAATCACACATGCAACCTATTACCTACAAACAAATCCATCTATATCCATTGATCCAACCATTTCCTTGCACTCCATACTTTCCTTTTCCCTTTTTCTCCAAATCCAAGTGAATACTAGAGTGCTACAAAGATGCTCCATGACTTCTCTAATTGTGCAAGTGTATGAGAGAACAAAGTTAAACTAAAAAAAGGCTAAACTATAAAAAATTATGAACTGATCCTCAGAAGCCTTTTTATCATTTCCTTCATTTTTCCTCTAATTCCATTTCATGCAAATCTATGTCTATTCACCTTCCTTTCCTCCAATTTTCCTTTATTTTTCTTAAATAAGTGTCAATTTTTTCCACTTTGCCATTGCCAATGTCCTTGTAAATTTTCATAGCCATTAATTAATCACAAGTGATCCCCATCACTGTGTTTTTCCCTACATTCATCTTGGAATAAATGTCCTATCACCTTGGTCTTATTTTATGTACATGGAAAATCAACAAAAGTTTGTTGCACAATTCAAGGAAAGAACCCAAGAAGAAGAAAATTATTTTGAGTGTTATTACCCATTCACATTCCCTATTTTATAACAAATGAAGCATGAATTCTATGTGTATTACATATCATGTTTAGGAAGGGGAGACAAAAAATAATTTGGGGCCTATATTCCCACTATGTATATGTGTGTGTGTGTGTGTATTTTAGGTTAATGTGTGTATGTTTCTATGTTTAGAGATGATAATTCCTATGTGATTACTAGTTGGCAAGCCTATGTGCTAAAAGCATGAAGAGACTAGATTTCTAAATATATAGTCACATGCATATTAATAAAATATATTGTTGTTTTAGACCAAATCATGAAAGAGGGTATCGAGGGCTAGGAATTGACAAGTGGGATGGAGACTAAGGGATAACTAATGGGGCTTATGCATAAGGGGGATATCCCATTATTAGAATGAGCCTAAGGTAAAAAGTGACATGATTTTAAAATAATCCCATAAAGTGACTTCATAAGGTGCAAATTGGAGAAAAAGGCACATGCACATAAAATGGGGAATTTTAGTGTTATTCCATTCAATCTTATCACTCCATTCCATGAGAGGGATATGATTGGTTATTGAACCTCTTAGGGAGAAGAAGGGGCATGAACTTGTTTACTCTATTAATCTTAGGTAGATTATGGTACAGAGTCATGATTCCTTTATGTGAAACCAATGAAGGAAGTGAATATTCTTAAGGGTAGGTAAAACTATTAGAAGAAACAATTATCTAAGATATCCCTAGCTATCCTTAGTTGGAAATGTTGAAATATTAGTGGTGCAATGTGATAAAATATGGGTGGAGAGGGAGAGGAGCACTACCTTAGGTTATGTAGGATGATGGGGAATGAAATACTATTGATTTTAGGCTTCCAATGTTAAGCACTTTGCCATGCTAACATTTTTGTCTAGCTATGGACTATAGTTGTCTTAGGTATCCTTTTTCCCTAGTGTAGTCTTAGCCCTTGTTTAAGGGTGAGCTGTTACTAAGATGTTACTAAGATATTATGAGTAGCATGATCAATGGTTGGGTACAACAAATAGGGTTTCCAACCAAAAAGTGTCATTTTCTCAAACATAAGTGTTATGTTATATTTTCCTGTACTTATTTTCCATGATTCGTAAATTACCTATTACTTATGAATTATATTTGTTTCTAGATGTTTAATTATGTTGCAATGGTTAACTATCAGATGCATTGCGTAGTAATGTGCACAAAACATGTAAATAAAGTAGAATGATGGCATCAAAAGTATATGTACCATAATTTATTAAAATTTTGGAGTTCGGATCATGAGATAGTAATACACCCCAATGATTGATTTCGGATGTTACAAAGTTGTACTAAAGAGAAGGTTATAACACTTAGGTTGTATGGGTTAGACTTCACCTATTTAAGAGAAGTTGCAAGTTGCATGGAAAATACCTGAAATAATTCCTTAGGAAAAAGAATGGGAAAAATCCTTAAATATTCGACCAAATATGAGGAATTATTCGATAATATGTAGAAAACAAGGTGCAAGAGACAAATATTTAGTAAATCATCACTCAAATTTTTGATAACTTTGCAATTAGTCCTGCACTCTTTAGAAGAAGTATCAAGGATTTTAATTTCTATGTTTTTCTAATGTCAAGAAATACTCTTTTCGAATACCTTGAACAAAGCAAGTGCAAAGTATATTTATTGGTTCTTATTAGGCAGTTAGAGAAATAAAAAGGGAAGGATTTTTGGAATCATAGGATTCACTTCCATGTTCAAATGTGTGAAAGTTTGGACTCAAACAATATAGATGTATATGTGTGGAGGAATGGTTGAACTTACTGCAATGTGTCTTTTCACTCAATTAGAGTATCACCAATAAAACATATTCAATGGTTCTTTGACTATAGAAGAAGAATAAAGACATAGTTATAAGAGTGGTCACAACCTTTTGAGGGATTTGAAGCTTGTAATTTTCCAAATAGTACTAAAGGATTGGAATTGTTTATATTTGAAATGTGTTTCTATTAAGGTGGATATCCTTCACATGATTTTTTGTTGTTTTTTCTAAGGCAATCTTACTTTCTATGTCAGGTGCCATCAAAGTGCTTATAAATTCTGATTCTTACAAAGAAGTAGGAGGTAGTCCAATAGAACATGGGGATGTCTTCATTGATTTATAGGACATGGGCTTGGCTTGGATCTTATATCTCTAGATGAATCTACATAAAATGATAGAATTGTGTGTCATCTCAAATCAATTTTATAGTGTGTCTTGGAAACAAGAAGCAAAAATGGTGATTTGTAGCACCCTAAATTTTAGGAATTGTTAATCATATTGGCTTAAAGATGTCATGATTGTGTTGAAAAGTGGCTTCATTATAACACAAAAGAAAAATTATAGGAATACAAATGTGCCAATTTTCAATTGGAGGCAATTTTAGCACTTGCATACAAATAGGAACTTTCTGTACATGGTTATAAATTTTCTATGTTTTTGGTAATGTGATTTAGACAAAGATTGTCCCTCTTATCACTCTTGTATGTGTAACCATTGTTGTGATGAAAAGTGCACATATTTTTGTCTTAAATAACACCACAAAGATGAAGTGGAGGTATGCCGAAACTTGGCAAGTCATGATGGGTGTCATGATTGTGAAAAGGAAAAAAATTACATGTTTGAAGGATGAATTGTCCTCTTCCAAGATGCAAAAATCCCTATGTGATTCAAATTGACCTTGGGGATCAGAGAAAACAATATTGTTGTAAGAAATGTGATGTAGATAGTATTTTGATATTTTCATTGCAGTTGTGTGAAAAAAATTATTTTTTTAGAGTAGAAGAGGTCCCTTTAAATATGATTCTAAAAAAATTTGTCTATGGAAGGATTGTTTCATTTTCATTCCACCTTTTAAAATATACCATGATGGTGAGAATGTCCACATTATAAATATGGATGATGTGCATTATTGTATCGTAAGATGTCAATATTGTGAATATTTTTGTCAGAAACCAATATGTCATTCTGATTTACATTATATAGGTCCTCAAAACATGAATAATTTGATACCTAAGGTAGAAAATAGACTTGAGAAGAATCTAGTGTTGAAAAGATGTGTAACATGCATTGTAAAGCCCATGGTTTGGGCCACATTCAATTGATTAGTTGCATAAATTATATGTATGATGGCTCTTGACATGATACAAGAAAATATGGCCCTTACCAGGATGTTCCAAAAGATGAACTTACCCATGAGACTTATTAGAAGAAAATGTGGTTTGAATATCATTATATTGATGAGGATAAGATAGATTTTTCTATATGTGATTATCTTTGCATATCCAATTAGCATAATGAAATTGTTGGCAGTTCTTAATAGTCTCACTATAGAAGTACTGGAAAGTAAACTAATTTATCGGGGTACCAATAAAACTAATATGGATATTAAGGAACCAAAAATGACATTTCTGAGTGATGGTGGATATAATGATGGAAAGGATCTTATTCCATTTTGTGAAGATACTAAATAAGATAGAACCAAGGATGATATTTCATAAAATCATGTTTCGAATAGATCCTACAATTGCAATTTTGGAGAAAATGGAAAGAACTATATATGGGTTTTTCTAGCATAGTCATGATGAAGTGCATTTGGCACAAAGCTTTGATAATTTAACCACTTGTATTGAGCCCAATGTTACAAATTTAATATGATGGTAATTATTCCCAATTTCAATGTCATTATTCTAAACATAAGCATGTAGGTTCTTGCTTATTATGTCAAGGGGGCAACATGCTGACTCGATGCTAGAAATAATGCTTTCTATTTTGCATAATAAAATGGGTATGATGTTTGTCATGCCCAATCAAGTTGTTGTAAAGGTGGATTGTGCCAAAGGTTTTAGGTCTTGTTGGTGAATAATAGTGGAAAATAGGAATGAGGTGTTCAAGGATAAAAACATTAGTTTAGCATAACTTAAATTATTTTATTACAATCCAAAACCTATGAGTGGGAGCTTGAAGATGATAGGAAAAAATAGTAGTTGCATCTATTGATAAATTTTCAATAAACATCACATATAATGCATTGTCAATAATGCATAAATAAGGGGGATGGGAATGTAATACCTCCAAATTGAGTCCCTTAGATGGTAATGTACTCATACACATGATATCTTAATTAGGCTATTGAGTCAGGTTCTATTAGTGTGTGCATACTTCTATGTGTAGAGATGTGTTTTAAGGTCAATGTTCCTAGGTAATTGTATCAAAGGACTTGTATTATTAGGATGCTAAGTTGAGTCCCATTAAGGCCTACATTCTTGTGTATGTATAATTTGTTAGGCTGGTCGGATAAAGTACTTATGTGTTTTAATTCTAGAGCATTTATGTGATTAGGCTAGAGAACATGTATGGTGAAATTTTAGTGAGCCAAGAAGAGATATTATTTACTGTTGATCAAGGAAAAAAGAGTATGAGGGGATGAGACTCCATGTAAAGAAAATTATCTTTATATGAAAATATGTTATGATATTATGATATAATACTATAATAAATTATTATAACAAAAGGTAAAGGAGCACCATGCTTATAGAGAAGTGGATCCCCTATTTAGGTTAAAATTAATGAATTAGGGGATAAGTGACCCTAGGTGAGGTCCTGGAGGGTACTTGGAGGCTCGTGAGGGTATTATGAACTCCTTGATATAACATAATTAGGATATCCCTATCCAACCAAGATAGAAAAATTAAACGTATTGGCATAGCCCAAGGGATTGTAGGTGCAAAGATGGTGCTGCACTACTTGGGTGTGGGGCTAATGGGGGATGCGAGCCTATTGGTTGGAGGCTATTGGATTTGGTACTTTGGCCCTATTATGTTTGGAACTATATATTTACGTGGTTCAATAAGTAAATTTCAAGTGGATTCATATCCCCAACATAAGGGTGACCGACTGTTAAGGGAACTGAAGCAACACGATCTATAACTAGGTGTCATGTTTAGGGTCCACAAATAGAAAAAACATTTATATTATATGAGTACTTTACCTTTTTTATGTTATTACATGTATATCGTGCAAGTTTCTAAGTTCCTTGGGTCATGTTTTATTTTTTTGTGCAATTGATATATTGTTAACATAGTGTCTTAAATCACCTGAGGTCTATAGCTCGGGAATGCCACATGGTTGATTCTTTGGGAATGGTTTAGCATTATTTCATTGCGTAAGTGGTTTCCATTTTCCCTCTGAGTCACTTGTCATCCTTCAATTCACTTGAACTCCATTCCATAATTTCATATTGTAATTTTCTCTTTTTCTCCTTAGATATATCCAATCCTTATCCTTTGTGTTTGGTCCTCATTTGCATTAATTTGATGGTGGCCTCTCTTCTGCCCCCTCGAAATAGGTTCTTTTATTTTCATTTCCCTAACCTCATTACTATAATATTTAGTTGAAATATCCCCTTTCCTCAAATGTTTCCCACTATTTTTCATCATCTTGCTTCTGAGAAATTTCAAGAGCTTCTTCCTCCTATTGATGACGGTACCATTGAAGGTTTAGGAAACCACATAGCACTATAGGTCAAATGAATGCTAAAATATTTGTTGTAGCCTTTTGGCAGAACATTCCCCCTTCAATTTGGATGGATAGAGTGAGAAGATCAAATGGTAAGGTGCTTCCTATATAATGTAGAAGCAGAGGATAATATGATACAGAACACCCACACTATGAAAAATATATTCCATACAACTATTGAATTTTATGAGAAATTAAAAAACATTAAGGGAAACTTTTTGCTATAATGATCAGAATCATGACATGAAATATTACTCAACATTGTTGAGGCATTAATATAACTAAATAATTTCAAATCCCAAGCTTCTCTAGTGTTGAAGGAACCAAATAGCTCTAAGGAGAAGAAAGAGGCCCCTCAAACTATACAGGTGGATTCTCCCTCTAAACAAATGTTTAGATCTATAGTTTTTTTTATTATAATCCTTAGGGCCATTTCAGTGCATCAAATGATACCTATAGGTTTAATTTTTATAGATTATCTTTAGGCTTTGTAAGATTATTAAAAATACACTTTGGTTTGGCAATTTTGCATTCATTTTATTTCCTAAAGACATATATCACCACTAGTCTATTTTCCATAGTGGTAGACATGTTGGGTTATGTTATATTCTTTCCATGACTAGCCCATGTAGTTAACCAGTGGGTTAGAGGGGGCGCGGAGCCCCCCCTTCATTGTAGCAATTGTGCCGCAGGGGGTTTGAGGGGGGTGAGTAGGTCCCCTTCTACAGGGTCTGGGGCAGCATCCTGGGAGTTTTTTTTTTGGATCCTATATTATGCTAGGTGGACCTACCTATGGTTTTTTTCATGGTTTTGGATGCAATGCTTTTCGGTCGATGGTTTTAGACGTGATGGCTTTTGGTCCATGGTATTGGATGCTTCGGCATGTATAAATATGTAGCGTAACATTGAAAGAAACATAATGAAAAATCAATCTATTAGTCTTGGTTTTGGGATCTAGGGGAAAATCTCTGTGTATATGTTTTTTATGTGTCATGCTCACACATTGTTTATTTTCTATGTTTTAGAATTAGTTTGCAGGTACTTTCTATATGGGGTTAAAACCTACATAGTAAGCATAAGTTAATAAGACTATATTATTATTTTCAGGTTATACAATATATCTAATTTAGAAGATAAAACACATACCTATATAAGAAGCATATTTGCTTACATCCTTCTACACATAAGGAATATCAATCGTTTATTACATATTATTAATATTATAATTTTTTATTAAAATGAAATGAAATATAGTAAACCTAAGAAATTGATAAGTTCAAATAATTTTATGGTTTTGGGTAAATGATTGTGAGAAAAAACATTATATTGTTCATTTGAATTCAAATATCACTTTATTCTCAAACTTACATGATCCATATTGGATCATTATATTGTTTTTCATCCATCTCAATTATTTTAGAGAGAAAAAAGTGGAGGAATTGACTCATGGGACCTGTTGACAATATTGGACCTACTAGCATGTCACGAGATCTCCTTGGTAAGAATTCACAACTAGACCTCATACCATTTGGTGTAAGCATCCTAGTAGTGGTTAATATAGTAGTGCCTTGACTTTGGTAGCGCAGAGAGGTAAGTATGATAACTTTTTCTTAAGCAAGTGTATGACCTTGAAGCGAGTCGAGATGCATGGGGGTTCTAACACATAGAGGGGAAAAGGAATTATGTCCCTTAGAAGCCTGTAATAGTACACAAACTAAAAGGAACACATGATATGAATGACATCACAGGCTGGAAGCAGAATAGTCCACAATCCAAAGTGACGGGTTAATACAACAATACATCTTCAACAAGATTCATAAAATCATATAAAAAATATTTCATACATAAATGCGTAAGAAAAATACCATACATTTCTAAAGTAACTAGAATAGTCAAACTACAATAACAACATATGCATGAAAACATGTTGGCCTAGTTATATTATTAAGTGAAAGTTCCATGCAGACATACACCATTGACAACCACTAGCCACAATAATGGAACATTATAGTCAACACTGTCTAATCCTCCAAAGAGATGTACTCACTCTATGTTGTGGAGAAGCCAAGGCTCATCATAATACTCCCCAAGCCTTCTCTAAGGAATCCCAATTAAAAATTGTTCATACATAAATGCGTAAGCAAAATAACATACATTGCTAAAGTAACTAGAATAGTCGAACTAAAATAACAACATATGCATGAAAACATGTTGGCTCAGTTATATTATTAAGTGAAAGTTCCATCCACACCATTGAAAACCACTAACCCCATTAGTGAAACATTGTAGTCAACGCCATCTGCTCCTCCAAAAAGATGTACTCACTCTATGCTTTAGAGAACCCAAGGCTCATCAAAATACTCTCCAAGCCTTCTCTAAGCAATCCCTAGCCAAAAGCTTAGCTTCCAAAAGATTTTACAATAAGTTATGAGGTTCTATATATAGAAAAGGGTGGGGTGGCCATTGACATTCTGCTTTGACTGTTGGACTAGGATCATGACTCTTCACATCACATAGTGATTGTTCACATTCCACTAGTGACACTTGGAATTTCACTTACAACATATTTACAATAATACAATTTGCACATATACCCATGCGGGACAAAATAGGATTGAGTCATACTAACAAGACGAACAACAACACTCGGGGTCTTAGGGAAAGAACAACTCAGTAACCTCCTCACGGTGATCTTTGATGATGAACTGATACCAAGCTTGGTACTACCCCATCGTATCCCCATACTATTTGGTAATGTATTTATCGAAGTAGACTCTCACTTCTATGGATTCCCAATATATGGTTCTAAAACATCTATCCAACTCATCTTGAACCATGCAAAACACTATCCTGATTATGGCTGGACCACTAATGTACTTCTGCATTTTCTCTCCACTCAGCTACAAGTCATCACTCATGACTTCATGCATCAACTTCTTTATGTACTTGTCGACCTCCAACATGATTTGGTTCTTCCTCATGGCTTGAGTGAGGGTTCTGATGGAAGGGATCTTGTGTGTCCTCACTATGACATACAGACTCCTATACAACCATGCATAAGAAGCCTAAATTATGGTAATGAGTCGAGGGAGTTGTTTATAGTTCCAGATCAACATTTGAATTTGTGCTCTGTCTAACTCTGCCTGTAGCTTCATCATCACATGCAAGTAAAGCAGAGCCCCTTTTTACCTCATTTTCTAATATTGTAAATGTGCAATGAAAACATGGATGTATTTGAGAGTTTCGGTTGTCTTTGCGCAATGCTACTAAAAATTGTATAAATGGACAACCTCTTTGTGCATTGTGAAAAATCTTATATGCACTGTCAGCATGGTGGTCTCCAAAGTTAATATCTTTGCAAGTATTTCTTCCTTCATTTTTGCCGTAGCGGATTCTGCGGACTCCTCTGTTCTCTGCCTGGTCTCTTGAAGGTCCTTCACCATTTAATCGTTCTTTGCTATCAATAAATTGATCATCAAACTCATGGCTTCTACATAAGTCTAAGAAGCTTAGGCCATGGTAGCTGGATGTCTTCTAACATCTGATACAATCACCCTTTCTTCTATGTGCATAGGTCATGTGTGATCAACCAAGAGCTTCTTTCTTCATGCCTTTACAATCTTGTGTTATAACTTGTCAAAGGATAGATTATACACATCCATCTTTGGATCATCATCAAGGAGAAAAACCTCTCCTTGCTCGCTCGGGACCATTGTGATTCTAGAGGTGGTAGAGATTGTTGTGTGACCTCGGATGCTCTTGGCATGAGATTTGTGTCTTGGTCTTGTGGCTCCTATTCCATCTCCATGTCCACTGCCTCAACCATCTGATCAACTTATTGAGAAAATTCATGAACTTTCACCTTCTTACCCTCTTCTTCATCTCTTGGTTGTTATGCTATATCAACTTTTATAGGCATAATTTTCTTTATCAGTGCACCTTGTGTTTCATCATATTCTTGTTTCTTCTTTTCTTCCCCTTATCTCCTCCTAAGCTCTTGTTATGTTCTCATATTATTTTCTATTTCCTGCAAATTCCTCTTTATATCTTCCAACCTTTCCTTATCTCTCTTCCTTCATTCTACTCTCCTTTTGCATTATTGACTCTTTGCATCTATCTCTAAAGCTACTCTCTCAACAAAAGTATCTTCTCTGAACTTGTAGCTTTGCTTAGCCTTTGCACTCTGGGAAATCTTCCTCTCGCCTTTTTCTTTTGACGACATATTGCTCACTATTGTTGTTGTTGTTGTTGATTCCTATGGTTCCTCTCCCTGCTATGCTACATTCCATTCTACAACTATCCTGACTGGTTCATTAAGCCTAGAGGAGTTATAGAAATACCTCCAAGGATCTTCCTCTGGCGAATGACATGCCTCGTGGATCCATGGGTAATTCACCTTTGCACAATGGTTAGTGCATATGCAGTGGCGGTCATATAGATTGAAACTCTTAGTGCCAAACCCAAAATTCTTCAAGTCCTCAACCTCGACATCTGCATCCTTCAAGGTACAAATCTCATACAACCCAATTTTCAAAGGAAGAGTAGGCCATGGTGCCTTCTTTCTCCTATGTAATCCCGCTAATAACCCTATGGAGATGTTGTATGTAACCTCTTATATGATGAGTTTGTCTATGGAAAAACTCGGTAGCTCATGCAGATGCTTCTTCGCACCAAACATCCTGTTGAAGTTACCACTAAGTGATGCATACTAATTTGCAATGTTAAGAAATTCCTACATCACTTCTTGGGACATGCAAGGTGGATCCTATTAAAAAATGATCATGTACAGTGGGGTGATGAAGTGGTCAGACAACCTCACCATGACTCCTTGGTAGCTACACTTAGAGAGCAACTTCAAATAGACATTCACAACATCCTCTGATGGTGTCCATGTCTAACACATGCCAGGGAACTACTGCTAGGCATAAATTACATCAAGTATGTGGACATAAAGAATCTTGCTTTCTCATCCTTAGGCTAACCTCAAGCATTAGACACATGCACTTTCAACTAAAGAGCCAACATTTTAGACCAGTTGAATGGCGTTCCTTCATTTTCCAATTGCTCCAACATAACCACCCAATTATATGAGAAGGTATCTGTGCTCTCTTGGCCATACAAGCTACATGCAAAGATGACCAAGAATTGATAAGCCTTCCTGAGTGACTTTGTCTTCTAGACCTGATTGGGTGTCTCTCTGAACTTCAATGGCTATTTTACCCAATGCTTCACGATGTATCTAGTGTTCACATTGTTGTTGGGAGTGTAGAATAGTGCATCCATGTAGTTCACCAGTTGTGGACAGTGATACATCTGATGGTAGTTTTCCATCCTGAAGGTGGCAAGTTCTGTTCCACTGGTACTTCTGAGTGTCATCATCTCAGGCTCGGTATGTGAGACAATCTAGTGAATGATATCTACACACGGGATGGTGGGGTACATGCATGAAACCCTATACAAGCCTAACTTGTGGATGTTGACATAGACTTGTCGATCTTCTAGATCTTCCTTGAAACTGCCTACAAATATGTCCTTTATTTCCTACCATGTAATATTCATGTCCTTCTCTACAAAAAATTGTGTGTCTATGTAGATAGGAAAGTTCATTAGCACCTGTTCAACCACATCTCTAGTGTTTCTCTATATGTTATCCTTTGATCCATCTCTCTTGGAAACCATGATGTTTGTACTGCTAAGAAGTTACTCAACAACTCATGTACCTAGAGATAGAGTGGACACTCTTGACAAGAAAATGTCAACTTAAAAACACAAAGCACTTCAAGGATCGATCATGCAAAAAACCGAGAAATATTGTGCAGTTGTGACTCTTAGAGGCAAGAGAATGTCAGTTGGATCTATGCATTGCATAGTCCCAACTTCTAGTGAGAGGTACTGCTAACTGGAGCTGTGTAGATAATAGTCTGGTATAGCTTGTTCTTGACTGGAACAATGCAATGGATAGTTTAGTATGGCTTGATACTTGTTGGGACTGCGCATTGTCCCAATGGGATAGACTGGGGATGGTCTCTTGGAACTGCGCAGAGTGTAGCTAGAGCTAGTCACTAGAAGCCTCTACGCAATTCCTGTAGCCAAGGCAGAGCCTTGAGTTCCAGAAATGCGCAGTGCATTTTGAGAGAAGTTAGATCTAAGCAAAGGGAACCTAGATATGCCCAAGGGAAACAATGAAAACAAGTGCATCTAAATGCTTGAGAAAAGGATCATTCAAATGTGAGTGAATGGTCATGCATGAAATCAAAGAAAGTGCTTAAATAAATCAAACAGATGAACACAAAGCTAGTGGGGAGAAGTGTTGCAATGGTGACTGTTAGTGCAAAAATAAGGTTATGCATGTGACACTTAAGAAAGGCAAAGCAAAACTTGAACAACACTTCTACAAGTTAAAAGAATCTAAAATTCTAGCAGTCATTTAAAAGAAACATGCAAAACAACACTCACACAAGCCAAGGAAAGAAAAGTGATAGAAAAAGTAGTAAAAGACTTGAAAAACAAAAGTTATTTGGAGAATTTGCACCGATCGTGCCAATGGTTCCTAGATGCCTTAGGAATTTTAGAGCTCCAAGATCAAATGCAAAAAATGAACTATGACGGCATCCATTAAATAGATTTGATTGATTTAGGGTTTATGACGCACATGCCAAAAATCTAGAAAAAAGCAACAAGTGGTGGCAATTTCTAAAATTAGCTCAAGTGTAACTCCCACTGCTAAAAATAGATTGATTTTTTTAGGGACACTTTTTCCTTTTTCCTTTGTCTCGTTTTTAGGAAAGGGCTTCCATGCATGCATGGAGAGATTTCATAGTTTCAGAGGGAACCAGGAAACCTGTCATCACATGCATTGGACAATAGCTGAGGGAACACTTCTACACAATTCCTGGACTAAGTGGCTCTGACTTCCTCTCATGTTTTGTGAAATTTCCCAGCTAAAGACAAGTTTTCATCTGTGTTTGCAGATTTCTAGAGCCAAAGCTCATTGCTGGGTTGATCTGCATAATTCTTGAGAGCAAGGCTCACAACTAGGATGCTCTACATAATTCCTGAGAGCAAGGCTAACTTCCTTCTAAGACTGCGTATTTTTCCAAGGCAGTGCAAGAAAACGGATCAACCAAGTCTCGGGGGGTTAGCTTGTAGTTTGATAGCAAAGAAAGTAGGTGAACACAAGCTACAAGATGGAAGATAAATTCAAATGAAACACAAGTACCTGAGCAGTGAAAGGAAAGTTGCTAAGATTTTGAGGGAGGCTCCAAAACGAAGAGAAGGCAAAATTTGGGAGGGAAGCTGTAGCTACTACAACATGACCATTTTAATTGGCGAGACCTAGTTTGGGAAAATAGGGTTTGAAACCATCCGACAGTCTTTTAGGGCATCAAATAATGTTTTTTGGGGGTAAATATTTGTTTTTTTAGCACCACATATTTTCATACTATTCTGCACACAAAGCCCTTTTCAATGGTGCAAGAATCATGTCAATCAGTGTCTATATGCAAATGTTGCATCACTTAGAACTTGACCTTCCAGTTTTCACCACCATAATTCAATAGGATGTCATGTCAGCCCCGATTATTCATGGAAATTAGGCTATCCTTGTGATTATTGTAGTATCCATAATAAAAATTCCATGTAAATAAAGTTAATAAAGGAAAAATAATAACTAAGGTCATGGGACACATATTCCAAGCTTAGTGTCGGGAAAAACATCCTAGTGTGGGTGCTCAATTGGTTTATTATGGCTAAGGGAATTTTGAAAAGGAATAAGGCATTAATGGCATTTGTTTATGAAAATAATGGAAATTAGCAGAAAAGGAAGGTGAAAGGCCACAAGTTTCATGTGAGGAGGAAAATGAAGGAAAATAATGGAAAATGAAGAAAATAGAGGTCTCATTAATAAAATGGCTTATGAGGACTTCATACCCTTTTTCAATTCAGAGTTGGAGCTCTATATCTACTCTCTCTCATACCCTTGGAAACTTATAGTGTAGGTTTTAACCCCATATATAAATTACCTGCTTACGAATTCAAAACATAAAATAATATATGGCAAGAGAATAACACATAAAACATATATACACAGAGGTTTTCCCCTGGATCCAAAAAAAATGTCTACTAGATTGATTTTTCATTATGTTCCTTTCAATGTTATAATACATGTATATACATGCCGAAGAATCCATAAACCCCAATCCATTAACCCTGGATTAGAACATAACCATAGTTCCCTTGACTGTATCTACAAAATACCATGGACAATAAACCATCATGCCCAAATCCATGTGAGAAATCCATGCACAAAATCATAGGTAGGTCTACCCACCTCATATAGGGTCCAAAAAAATTTCTTAGGGTGCTGCCGCGAACCCCATGCAAGGGGGATACTGTCCCCCTGCATATCCTCTGATAGCACCCCATGCATGGGCTAATTATGGAATGAATATAACACAACCCAACATTCTCCCACTTGTTGTTTTATTTCCACAAGGGACCACAGGAGAGCTTAGTCATTTATCCAACCCTGCTATTGTACCTTAAGAAACCAGTTTCCCAGATATGTAGAAATTGTGCTTAAGACACGCATGGTTACAATGATTGTCACTTAATTGTATGTTGTGTTCTCAAATGAAGGACCTGGGAGAATTGGCTTTTAACCCCCAATACTTAGGTGACATGAAAATACCATAATTCCATTTCATTGTTGAATATAAATGATAAATGAGGAAAGCTTGAAGAAGTTAGATACAATATGTTGTTTTACATAGAATCTATTATCTGTGACACTTGGAGAAGTGAAAGATAATATGTTGTCTTACACAGAAACTACTATATGTAACTTAGAATAATTGCAGAGGTAAGAACTTCAAGTATAGGAGCACTCTTTTAAGGGATTTTAACTTCATTTACATAAACAAATAAAGACCTACAACTTCATTACCATACTTAAAGGAAGAAAACATATGATGACACATAACAGAGAAGATACAAAATCATACACAACAATGTGTGGAAAACTTCTGATTCTTTCATTCATCAATAGTTGTATCAGGAATATAGTGGCCTAGTATCCAGTTTATCCAAAGTAAATTTTCCCGTTTTATACATTATGAGACAATTGGTAATCACCAAACTGTCAAATTACTTAACTATTTTCCTAACTGTCTAGAGTAAAAATTATTATAGAATATTACACAAAGGGTAAAAGACACCTCATTCTAAAGAACATAGAATAATAGGAAGTAACAAAAATTAGAAGATGATGGCTATTCTCTGTTCGAATATATATCTTTGAGCCTTAACAGAGCAGTGGATGAAGGGTGAAAGGCTTTGGAAGCATTGCGGGGGGTAAAGAATGTATGGGAGCCTCAACTAAGTTGAACCCCCGTAGTGATTTCCAGCCACACATTTCGGTCAACCATGCTAACATCATGACCAACTGCGGGGGTCGAGCTTTGAATAACCTTCATGCTCATTGCTTCCTCACAGTGCACCTTAAAGTACTTATCAAACTATCGCTTGATTGAGTTTCTTGAACCTGCATGACTTTTAAACGATGGGTCGGGCCCATGAAACTTAAAAGAATCAACACTCTAATTCATAAAACCTGTCACGTTTGCCTTTTCAATGCACCTTTGACTCCCTTATGGACCTGATAGGAAATAAAAACTACCAGTTAATGATCTATTAGGTCCAATTTTAACAATAAAACCTTATTACTTTTCCACCTGATATCCGTCGGATCCCATCTCCTTGGATGGACAGCTGAGATTAGCCCAGACTTCAGCAAATGTAAATTGTTTTTGATACATCGTTGCATTTGATATCTGAAATAAACCTATTCTAGTTAATGATGTGATTTTCGTTGGATCTATGGCCTATTGATCGGACGACCCAAATCTTCTCGTGGGTTTTATCACTTTCAAAGCCATTGAAAACATAAAATCAACCATTTCTTTCATATTTTTTGATTTTATAAAACTGAAAATAAAACTTAAATAACAATGGACAATGGATGCTACAACATCTCACTCAGCCAAGGATAGTGTTTTTGCCACAAGAGCACTAAGAACCGCAGATCAGTGGCTTCACCTTAGGGATGGATTCATATATTGCTTAATTAATTTAATTTCTATGGCATTTGTACACTGATTTCACTCCAGTATATACAATAATTGGATGGTTGTGGTCTGATAAAAAGGTGCTTAGAATCATAGATGAGTAGCCTTAGTTGGGCATGAAGTCTGAAATTTTGAAAACCCTAATATTTGAAAGACTAAAACCTGACATTCTTGAAATTTGAAATCTCTGCAAACCAGCTTCCAACTGGGACAGTCACCCTTATTTATCAGCTAAAATTAAACTAAAGACTTACAACTGGAAACCAAATACTCAACACTTGAGCTTATTTATGCACATGTTCCTACCGATGTGCGTGACTAATCTCAATCAGGTGAAGTCAATCTTTCAATGGTACCAAGTTAGCATTTGAGTGCCTGATCTAGAACCATTCTACCAATGAATTTTGAAAATAAAATTCATCCTAAATGGAAAATAAACCATGCATAAGGGCAACTCACAACAAAAATTAGGAATATATCCACAGAATGGTATGTGTAGGCTGTTAATAAATTTCTGCATGTAATCTGCCACAAGATCTTAAAAAGTATAAGAAAAAATATGGTCCTGATTAGCTCCAAAAAATAATGTCTCTATGTATGAAGGTTCTTGCTTTAATAAACCCTCTATTGGGATAACATGATCAATATAACAATCAGCAACATCTTTAAGAAAGTGATCTATGCCGCTTTTATGTCTCCACTTTTCATCTCTGAGCTTTGATTGAAAATAATTTGTAATTATGACCTCAGGAAGAAAAAGAAATTTTTTCAAATCACTATATGACATATGGCCAACTTCAAATAGATTGTTTACCTTTGATCCATGGGCATCATTGTTTTCTTCAATGCAATGATAAACAATCTCTTTATTAGCTTTATTTTTACACAAGATAACCTCTTTTGCTATGATAAATGGATCAATATATTGTTGTCCAACATTTTCAACTTGTTGGTTTTCTTCTCTATTACCAACACCCAACTGATGAACTCGAAGAGCTTCATCTTGTTCCCCATCTGAACCCTTTTTGTTATAAATAGGAGGACCATCAAATTTAACAAAATAGGATCTCTGGGGATTTATTTACAACTTAATTATTTCTCCCTCTTATCGATTGTTGTGCAGAAATTATTGATGCATGTTTGAAATTTTCTCCATTTCAATGCTCTCTTGATTTGCTTGGAAAAGGGCCAACCGATTCTCTGCTTGTGAGGTTATTGAAGAAAAGTTTTTTTTTTACTTTTTTTTTTAACCTTTCCGCATCATTTTGAGAAAATGATAGTTCTTTGATTTCAGGAATTTTCCAATAATTAATTTGGCTATAACCTCTCTGAATGTTTGATATATTATCAACATGATCATTAGTTTGTTCAGCAGGATTATCATGATCTTTTAAAATTTCTTTAGAATCATAATATTCACAACAACCTTAAAAAAGAAACTTGTGTGGATAAGAAGTTATACAAAAAGAATTGAACACTAAATGGAAATATTTCAAAGATGAAATGCTTGAATGAGGCATAGCATTGTACCAAAATCTAGCTTCTTGGTCCAAAGAAAACATAAACAACTTCATCTTCACATCTTCATGAATGATACTCTATTGCTCCATGCACTCATGAAACTCTTGGAGGTGCTGAACCAGATCTGCATATTCATTTCCACTGAATCTTGGAAGATACTTATTCCACTCATGAAATGTAGGCATATGATGAGGATAGCCAGTGATCCCGGTAAAATCTAGTGGGCTAAATTTATTGGCTAAGAATGCAACGACAACTATTAAATCTCAGAAAAGAAAACTCCAATGTGAAGATCACATGTGTGAATGTACAACCAACTGCTGAAACATGTCACCCTCAAGAATCAACTTCAAACTTAATAAACCCAGGGCAAATTGTTCTTATTCAATTGTTTTGCAGGTTTTGGTTCTTGTTCTTGTGGAGTCACCTTTTGGATCCAGAGTTATTGCTTTTGTTCAAAACAACCAAATAACTCCTCCTAACTAAACAACCAAATGAAAATATTGAAAACCCAGGGAAAAGTGTTCTTCCCTTCTCTCTCTAGCAGTGACCCCAATTAATGTTGTACCTTAAGAAACCAGTTTCCTGGCTGCGTAGAAATTGTGCTTAAGACATTAATGATTACAATGATTGTCACTTGTTTGTCACTTAATTGTATGTTGTGTTCTCAAATGAAGGACTTGGAAGACTTGATTTTTAACCCTCAATACTTAGGTGACATGAAAAGTATCATAATGCCATTTGGTTGCTAAATATAAATGATAAATGAGGAAAGATTGAAGAAGTCAGAGACAATATGTTGTTTTACCCAGAATCTACTATCTATGACACTTGGAGAAGTTAATAATATGTTGTCTTACACATAAACAACTATCTGTAACTTAGAAGAATTACAGAGGTAAGAACTTTAGGTATAGGAGCACTCTTTTAAGGGATTTTAACTTCATTTACAAAATAAAATAAAGACCTAAAACTTCATTACCATACTTAAAGGAAGAAAACATATGATGGCACATAATAGAGAAGACACAAAATCATACCCAACAATGTGTGGAAAGCTTCTGATTCTTTCATTCATTAACAGTTGTATCACAAATACAGTGGCCTAGTATCCACATTCTCTAAAGTTCTAACCCATTCTTTCTAAATTTTCCCCTTTTTATACATTATGAGACAGTTGGTAATCACCAAATTGTCAAACTACTTAACTATTTTCCTAACTATCTAGAGTAAAAATTATTATAAAATATTACACAGAGGGTAAAGACACCTCATTCTAAAGAACATATAATAACAGGAAGTAATGGAAATTAAAAGATGATGGCCATTCTCTATTTGAATCTGTATCTTTGAGCCTTAATGGAGCAGCGGATGAAGGGTGAAAGGCTTTGGAAGAACTGCGGGGGGTAAAGAATGTATGGGAGCCTCAATGAGGTTGAATCCCTGCAGTGATTTATGACCGCACATTTCGATCAACCATGCTAATGTAATGGTCAACTGTGGGGGTCGAGCTTTCACTAACCTTCGTGCTCATTCCTTCTTCGTAGCGCACCTTAAAGTACTTATCAAACTATTGCTTAATCGTGCTTCTTGGACCTGCATGACATTTAAATGATGGGTCGGGCCCACAAAAATTTAAATAATTAACACTCATACATAAAACCGGTCATGTCCACATTTTCAATGCACCTTTGACTCCCTTATAGACCCAATAGGAAATAAAAATTGCCAGTTAATGATCTATTGGGTCCAATTTTAATGATAAACCCGATTACTTTTCCACCTGATATCCATCGGATCCCATCTCTTTTGATGGATGGCTGAGATTAGCCCGGACTTCAGTGAATGTAAACTATGTTTAATACACTGTCATGTCCAATATATGAAATAAACCCATTCTAGTTAATGATGCGATTGTCATTGGATCTGTGGCCTATTGATAGGATGACCAAGATCTCCTCATGGGTTTATCACTTTCAAAGCCATTGAAAGCATAAAATCGACCATTTATTTCATATTTTTCGATTTTATAAAACTGAAAATAAAACTTAAATAACAATGGAAAATGGATTCTACAACACTCGCAATTCCCATTGTTTCTCTACACCAAGAGAACTTCTTAGTGCTCACAGACTGTGTCAATGCATTTGAAGTATTCTTCAAAATGTCGACCTTTACCAACAACACCTTTTTTTCCTCAACCATATCCCTAACAAAGTGATATTGAACATCAATGTGATTTATCTTTGAATGATAAGCATGGTTATTTGCCAAGAAAATTGCACTTTTCCTGTCACATTCTATCCTTATAGCCCTTTGTACTAGTCGCATACTTGAACACAATCTCTGCAACCAAACTACTCCCTTTCTTGCATGAGTGGATTCAATGTATTCTGCCTCTATAGTTGAAAGTACCACTATATACTGTCTCTCACTCATCCAACTGAATATACCTCCAAATACGTTAAACACATACCCACTTATAGATCTTATTTGATCTAGATCTGCAGCCTAGTCTACATCAACAAAGCCACGGATGTACAAAACTCTGTCCAATCTTGGTCTTCCTTGCCAGCAAAAGTCCTAATCACTAGTCTCACACAAATACCTGAAAAATCCACTTCATTGTTTTCCAATGCTCCTTCCCTAGTTTTGACATAAACCTACTCAATACTCCCACTACCTGTGTAATGTATGGTCTAGTACAGACCATTGAATACATCAGGCTACCAACTGCACTTGCATATGGAACACAAGACATGTCCTCTTCCTCTTCTTATGTCTTGGGACACTGTTCAACATATAATTGTACACCTACAGGAATAGGAACCTATTGGGTGTGGAATCCCCCCAAGGCATGTTTTGGGGTTTAAAGCCTAAGTTTTGACCAAGTCTATTGTAAAGACTCCATGATGTATGGGCGTGGAGTGTGAAGCCATAATAGATTCATAGGGTTTTCTGCCCTTGTTTTTGTAATGAAATATCAATTCTAAAGATCTACCCATGGTTCGAAGACCATGAGATTGTATAAATTTAGTGAGGCTCTAAGTGTAGAAAACAATTAGTCAAGGATGAATCTAAGAGATTGATGAAGCATTGAGTTGAATTGTAAGTCATGCCTTTGGGTCGTAGAGTAGGAGAAGACTCTACAGCTATTTCCTCAGAGGCCTAGTAGTTCGCAGCTGAGTGCGCAGACCCCTGTAGCTAGGTGTGTAGGGAGGTTCGAGTCTATAACCATTGGAAGCATTAATAAAGAGAAGTCATTTCATATTTATGTGTACCTTTTCTTGTTCTATGTATTATTTGGTATGAATTGCAAGTTTACTATTTATTTGCTATGCGAAATCATATGAATGTGTTGCATAAAGAAATATAACATAAGGCATCCATTTACGCGAAGATAACTAATTGGTGTAAGAAGGTAAGTAAGATCTTTAGTGTGACTTAGGGGAATAGTGCAGAGCGCTGCTCCAGTAGCGCAAAAGCCCCATAGCCCTTGGTTAGGGATACATGAAGGCGAATATACCAGGGAATGAAGGCCAGGGAAGTGAGCGAAGTAATCTGCATGAAGGGACTAACAGTTGGACCAAGTCAACCCCTTAGACATCTCAAGGGTGCAGAAACCTGGTTATAGCATCCCCCCATACTACTTTGGGTGAGACCTCAGTCCTTGCCCCACATACTATTGTCGAAAGGGCTAGTAGTATAGGGATTTGTTTGGGTAATTAACTCTGAACCTGGGTCAGGCCCCAACAAGCCAACAAATGGTTCTCTTTCTAGGACTGGGATCTACATAGAGATGTCTGAAGTCATATCAATGGAAACCAATAAGGAAAGGAATTCAATCTTGGCTTGGAAGATTCAAGAGTTCGCGGCGTAGGAGAATAGGAATTTGTCTATGAAAAGAAGAGTGCTTAGACTGCTACCTGTACACAAAGATACATGAAATTTTCTTCGCATCTTTCCCTACTGAGCTGTATGAGTAGATCACAAAGCTAGCAGATATCCAAGGAAGGTGCAAGCTTGACAGAGCTATTGTGTGGACTCCATAATTGGTGCGCATATTGGAAGCGTCGAGGATAAGATCACATGCGTTGTTCATCACTGGCTCGATTGAATTATAGGAGGAATCATTACTGAATTCATAGTAGATAATTTAGTTAGCTACAATGAGGCAGAGTGATGCTTCCCCAAAGGACCGCAAGGTAAGTACATTAAGTCTTTGAAGACTTGGATTAAAGTGCTACTGTGTGAAAAACAGGTTATGTGAATAAATTGATGTTTGGGGCTACGTGAAGTGGGAGAATTTCCAGAAATGAAGGTAGTGAAGAACTAGAAACTAGCCCTTTGATTTCACCTTCACGAAGGGATGAGGAAGACCTCGCGAAGGTTTCACCAAGATGCGCAATCAATTTGATAAGGTAGAGGATTCCGCACATACCACCCCCACCCACACCACCGCTAGTTTCACCATCTTCACCCCCATCTTTGCCCATACCACCTCTTCCACCACTACAAGGGAATATGAGAAGGGTGATAATGTTTTCGATGCTCAAGGGAGTGGGAAACGAAGATCTGGACTAGTTTTGGTTCGTAATAAAGGCTGTATCAGAATCACAAGGAGTCACAGATGACAATATAAAGTAGGCAATGTTGGTCAGTGCTCTATAGGATCGCGCACTAACCTAGTACATTAAACATTCTAATGAGAATATGAATGCGGGGATCATAGACATCCAAACTGCGCTAAACAAGGAATTTAGTAGACCAAAGTTAGAGGCGCAGTCGATCATTGGGTTCAAGGAAATCACAATGCTGCCAGGTAAGACCCCATGGGAGTTGGATCAGAGGCTAAAGTGCACAATTCGCGAAGCTAACATGACATTGATGGATGTACAACACCGTGAATAGTTTGTAGCATCGTTAATGCCACATCTAAGGAACGCATTGTCACAACAGAGGCAAAAAACTCATGCCGAGGCCTTGGAGACCGTGATGAGATTGCACGAGACCTCGATATAGGATCCTAACCTGGGAGTTTGGCAGATCCATGCACAATTGAAAAACTTGTGCCTTGAGATGCAAAGTTTAAAACAGGATAGGACAACTCACAGAGAGGTGCATGACGAAGTATGGTGTGTTAAATGTAAGGGTTAGGGTCATGACAAGGACCACTATCTGATGTTCATGAATTACCTTACAGGAGGAGGACCAATGACATTGAGACCAGAGGCATAAGCAGGACCTAGCATGGTGCCTGCATTATGGTGCATGATTTGTCAAATAGGGGGAAATCATGTTACAGACAACTACCATCTGTTGGAGAAGTACACACATAATTCACAACAATTGTTCTATAATTTCTATAGGTCAGTGGGATAGGATGAGTGCACCTGGAGAAGCTATGAACTAATTATGGATAGGAATCCCACCTATAGAGTGCAAGCCGAGAAGCAGCCCCTTGACCAAAACATAGGGATGGCACAAACCAAATTTTAGGGGCATGGACGAGATCGAGGTGGAGGAGGACCTAGAAGAGGTCGCGAATGGTTGATATGTTACAATTGCAGAGGGCCAAGACATTATGCCCGTGATTGTATGAATCTGATGTGCGCATCATGCCTGTATTATACATTGTTTGATCATGAGACAGAGGATTTTCCTACACTGATAGCAAGGTTTTGTGACAAGGGAGCGCTCTAACCTCCCCTAACTCAGAACCTAAAAATGATGAGGTCTGAGCCATGCGAGGAAGAAAGTAATGTGAATATTGTCCTCTGAAGTGGAATTATGATAGGGGATGACAAAGGCAAGTAGACTGAAGAAATTACTTGGGTTCACAAGGCTCTGACAAAAGAACCAGAGTTTGATTTGGAGAGCACTAAGGAAACCTTGATGGAACCTAGGAAGAGCTTCAATGATGCCTCCACTTCAAGTAGAAAAGATAGACCGGAGATGGAAATGGACCCATCGATGCTCACAACGTTCCTGGTAACATGCATGAAGCTTCTGCGCAACAACAAGGCTATAAAAGGATTGTTGGAACTAATTCATAGATGCGCTAGGACCATGAAAGGAGAACCACACGTAGTTTGGAAGATTGGAAAGCACGGGACAAGGAAAGGAAGAGAGATGAGATTGACCATATTGATTAGGGAATATGAGATGGACCAAGTGATTTTGGACCTAGGAATAGATGTGAACATTCTGCAAAGCAAACATGGGAGCACATGTGAAGGCCTACGCATGGGAAGAAGAAGCGAAGTACACATCCCCACCTTCATCTGAGGTGGTTTTTGTCTCTGGATAAGGAGTGTCATCAGATCGCTTTCCTTTCTCAGGAGCTTTAGATTTATATTCCCTTTTGAAGTGACCTTCTTTTTTACATTTCCAACACACCATTATAGGTTTTCCTGGAGATCTAGATATCCCTCTAGATTTAGGTATCCCACTCGAGGACTTATTTTTGTTTCTATTCTAGGACCTTCCTCATAAATAAAAGGCATCACCATTCTGGCCCTCCATATTTTTCCGTCTCATCTCCTCTAACAACAAGGATGAGAATATTTCATCAAATTGCAAGGAAGTTGCATTGCTACATATTGCAACAAAAAGACTATCCCACGAATCTCATAGAGAACACAAAAAACTAATGCACTTATGTTCATCTAACATTTTAATATCGACGGATAATAAGAGACTTACCATAGTATTAAATGTGTTCAGATTCTCTGTCACCAAGTCTCCATCTTTCATCCTCAGGTTATACAACTTTTTCCATAGGAATAGTTTATTTACTAGAGATTTATATTGGCACAAAGTCCCTAACTTGTCCCACAAATCCTTCACCAAAGGTTCCCTTAGCACATTCAGCAATATTGAATCTGAGACACATAATCATATTGTGCTATTTACATTCGTATCCAACTTCACCCAGTCTTTAGTTGACATTGTTGTTGGTTTAGTATCTAGATCTATCACAATCCATTGATCTTTATTTACCAATAGATCCTCCATGTTGAGTTTCGACAAGTCAAAAATATGACCATTAAATTTCTTGATATCTATCTTCCCAGTGCTCTCCATATTATTTCACCACAAGAATTGATCCCGTAGATCTCCCACTAAATAGGGTCTACCATAGGCCTGAGCAAAAACCCCTCAGTAGCAAAGGCATCCCCTTGAAGCCAAAACAGATCTGATACCAAATGTAGGTTTTAACCCTAGAGAGAAATTCCCTGCATACGAATTCTAAAAATAGAAAATAAACAATGGCAAGAGAATAAAAAATAAAACATATATACACATAGATTCTCCCCTAGATCCCAATATTGGGACTACCAGATTGATTTTTCACTATGTTTCTTTCAATGTTACAATACATATATATACATGCTGAAGCATCCATAAACCCCAATCCATTAACCCTAGATTATAACATAACCGTAGTTACCTTGATCGGATCTACAAAATACCATGGATAGTAAACCATCATGCCCAAAAACATGTGTGAAATCTCTGCACAAAACCATATGTAGGTCCGCCCGCATAATATAGGGTCCCAAAACAAAATTCTTCGGGTACTACCCTGGACCCTATGAATGGGGGTTGCCTCCCCCTACTTACCCCTCGATAGGTGTTATAGACATATTTGGGAACTGTATCCCCAATCATATATGTCCATAAACCAAGGGCTTCTTAGTCCCTAAAAGTGTTGCTTCACACCCTAAAGGAACAAAGTCAGCTAATTACATCATCTCCTAGAAGTTCTCCATGGAAAACTGCTCAAAACTAGTCAAAACTAGACCATATAGACTACTCAGTGCTAAGGGTGTGATGCATCTCACCTTCCACATGCAAAAAATGTGATGGATACTGAAAAGCCCTTCTGTAAGGTGTGAGGTGCAAAAGTAGACAAATGACAGAGACAGTTTGTAAGGTGGATGATCATGGAATCTTCCAGAAACTTCTCCTGTGACACTTACCTCTCTGAATTCACCCAGGGATGAGTAAGAGATCATGAATCTCAAAGTGGAACCAAGAGCTATGAGAGAGAGGACACTAATCAAAATCCCAGAAGCTAACTCACCCCCTGCAAACATCTATATATGGATTCCTCATCCCAGAGATCCAAAGGCTGAAATTTTGTATCTTGTAAGGAAGTGTTGTTGGTTTCCTGGTGGAACATCATAGTGTTGGGTGATCTAAGCTTCATGAGGTGAGGAAGGGCTTTCATTCTAGGAGGATGATGCTGGGTTAGATCAATGGGTTGTAATTCTCTCTTGTACTCTTTCTATCAATAAAGTTGTTCAAGTTTTCCTCCACATTCTTGTACATTTGATGATATATGCATTTGTGTGGTCAATATATATCTGGTCCTATATTGTTTATGATTGTAGATCCCAATACTTGGAAGGTATCATGCTACTTTGACTTTACAGGTACTCTTTGAAGTGGGGTAAGCAAGGAAGGAGTGGAAAAGATCTATCAGAGGGGAGAAGGAACAAGTAAGGAACCAAGCAAAAGATTGAGGTTGGTATTCTTCGCTCCTCTCCTATCTACTTCTCATAAAGGAAAACGAAAGTAACTTTAGTTTGTTTGTTTCTAAGATAGCTACCTGTCTTAGTGGGACTAGCAGCTCTGCATGGACACTAGACTTTCGATAACAAAATGGCGACTCCTCTTGGGAGCGAATAACTTGTTTGCTTGTCTATATTTTTTTGCTTTATAAACTACAGATAGAGCCTGAAGTTAAGCCAGCTAGCCTTCGAACTGCATTTACTATGCAAGTGCAAAGTAGATTAATGTTGCTTCAGTCCATCTCCATGTTTTGTTTATAAACTGAAAAATTGATTTGCGAACATCCCAATTGCCCTGGTGGTGGCTTAAGTAACCTCATTAGATTAGCCCCTGTGATTTGCATTTACTGGCTATCATTAGCTCTGCCTAAACCCCTGAACTAAGCTACAAAATGTGACCAAAAACCAAGTTGAAGTCTCGTCCGTGGACCATCGAACCTTCTCCTCTTGGCAATCTGGATGCATCGCACCTACCATGTGCAGTAGGTGAGATGCATCCCTATTTCCCTGTGTTACAGGTGCGATGATCAGATAAGACTGTTTTTGCCTCCAGATTTTGGTTTTTTTTCACTCTCTTCAGCTTTATTCAGGAGTTTGGTTGTCTGTGATCAGTATGCCACTGTGGAAACTCCCTTCCTTTGCATTATTCAGCTTCCATTGTGCAAAGAATTGTGAATTTTTTTATGTATTGTTCGCCATTTACAGTTCTCCTTTACAAAGAAGTAGCTTAGTCGAACTGTCATCTTTTGATTTGGAAGTGTCGCAAGTGTCGTTTCAGTCATAGAAAAGAATCCTACTATTTTTTATGGTTGATTACACTGTTACTCTTGTATTTTATTTGAATTAATAGATTTTCAAGTGTCGAAAGCAATTTTCAATCCAAAATCACAAAGTGTCACCATTGTCTTCCTTTCGTCTTTTGAAGAGAAAATTTTTAGTACTCTCGCTTTGAAAAGATAATTTAGATTTGTACTCAACATTATTTTTGTCATTTACACATTAAGAAAGCGAAAAACAAATACATGCATGTGCATTTGCATTTAGACTGCTTGTTAATTTTGGTTTAGGACAGTGCATCTAGTGTGTGCTCTCTGCTCTATGTTGAAAGAATCTTGCTTCTCCTTCCTTAGTAGCTAGGATTTTCATTGCAAAAAGAAGAATAAACGATTGTTTATCATCTTAGATTGCATTTTAGGAATTGTATATTTACATCATGCGGTGAACCTTAAAGGCAAACTTCTTAAGAAATATCAACTATAAAATAAATTCAATGAACATAAAAACACCTTGGAACCTAACGCACAACATTTAGAAGTCTAGGCTAGAGACGTATTCGGGCATCGTAAAGCCTGATAACTATCGCTTTCATCGTAGGTTGGGTGATTCCTCCTCATTGAGATGAAAAGTGCCAGTACAGACTTGTGCTCCCACTTACTGTCGAGTATATATTGGGAGACCACAATAGGCTATATCCTTTATCCTTAGGAATTTGTGTCTGCTGCCCTATCGATCGCAATGCACTGAACACAACATTCGGGAAGATTGACTGTCGTACCGTAAAAAATATTATGTAGTTTTGCGATTGGTTTGGTAATCCCTCTGTCTAGATTTCGAGAGTTTTCTCTTTCATTCCTTTTCAGACTCCTTAAAGGAAAAGTTCCATTTGAGCACTTGTCACTTGAGGCTCATTAAAAATTGAAGGCGACTAGAGATATATTTAGCTTTTTCTTTACTCTTAAAAATTGAAAAAGCAAGTTGTGTCAAAGTTTCTGAAATTCATTTAATTCAGAATCACTTTTTCCCCTATATTTTGAGTTGATTGAGTAATCTGCAATTGTGGAAGAAATTCAATTGAAACCCCATCATTCGCGGAGATTAACAAGTCAACCATCTTTGACTCCAGAAACAAAACTATTCCGGACAAAGAGAACTCATTTAACCAGATCAAAGTCCCCTGGTTTGCTTCAAACTTGTGTTCCAACATCCTCAGGGACTCCAGTTACTCCAACTATTTCTGGTTATAGAAGAAGTTCCGTGGCCACAAGAGGACATTAGAATTGATCCTAGTGTAATGGTAAACGCTTCTATTCCTGAACCGGCTCCATCTACAGCTGATTCGGAAGGTGTTACCCCTCCAACATCTGTTGTTGCAGAGTCTATACCTTCTTCGGCACCAGAAATATTTTACAGACTTGACGGTCTACCTCTCCCACCTGGATTGATTGCTATAGAAGAGATTGTGGAGGATCCACCATCGAGTACTCCATTGCATTTTGGAGTTGGGATCACTCTATATCCTTCTTCATCAAAAGTTACTATCCTTTCATCGCAAGTTCCTATAGAATGGCTAGGAAATCTTTTGGATAGACTATATATGTTTGGACAACTCTCGACATCTAGGACTGTGTCATCTGACGCAGCAGTAGCAGAACCTCCTGCTACTACTCCAACAATGTTCGCTAGTGTACCATCTATCCCAAATATCTCTCAACTGCTAGATGGAGCCCATCTAGGGATTGTTTCGACAGTATGGTCTGTTCCCGTTTGTTCATCTAGAATAATATCTAGAATATCTTATGTTGAGTCTCAGCAAATTGATCCTTCACAACAATATCAATTTCGGTAGCCCGGTCCCCAAAGGAAAATCATTCCTTTGAGCACTGGATTGCCACCGTATGGGGTACAGTATGCCCTTTCATTGTTCCCTATGGGAGAACAACCGTATGGGAGTTCGCAACAGAATTCGGGTCATGCTGAAATTACGTTTAGCAGTTGGGTGCCAATACTGCCTCAATAACCAAGAGTTTTATACTCAATGGAACAAAGTCTACTTGTGTTAAATATCCCCACTACACCAGCTATTGTGACAGTGTCGCAAGTATAAGCGTTGCATGTTGTATGCCAACCTCATGTTTCTCAGGTCGCAATACAATAGCCTCTTGTCTCCACGACGCAACCACAATAACCGATTAGTGGCTCCTTAACTGGAGTGACCTAGGCTCAAATGGGTACTATTACCCCTCATCTTGGTCAAACAGCCAATATTGGACAAAAACAAATGGCTTCACAACCATGGCTGGTACAATATCAAGAACCGCAATTCCAACAAGCTTACCAAGGATCTGAGCAACAAATCTTTGCGAGTAATGGGCAGACGTATATTCAAAACGGTCAACATAAATCATATCATAATGGTTATGCCCATCAACTTTACCAAAGTTATCAGCATTACATGCATTATGCTGGTATGCAAAGACCCACTATTCAGGCAATCCCATCTTATCCTGGGTATGCTTCACCGAACCTGAATCAACAGTTGCCCTTCATGGCGACTTTAGAGTTACTGGATCTAAATCAGCTAACAAAAGATCCAATTGCTTATGCCCCTTGGTGGCCGACGATTCCTCATAAAATTCTATCAGATATTCCTAAATTTAATGGAAATTCGGATGAAGACCTGTCGAATCATATGATGACCTTTCATCTGTGGTGTTCATCCAACACTCTAAATGATGATTCGATTAGGCTTCACCTTTTTCAGCAAATGTTAATTGGTCTGAAAGCAAAGTGGTACATCGAATTGCGTAGAGCTTCACTCGATAACTTCAGCACCCTTGCCACAACCCTTTTAACCCATTTTCTGTTACCAATAAGGTACGAAACAGGAACAGAGCTTCTTACCAATTTCAAAAAAACGATGGCCACTCACATATCTGATCATACTCATGAGTGGCGACATTGTCGTAGAATGGTAAAAACATATGTTCTTGATAACCTACTAGCTGAATGGTTTATTAATTCATTGTTACCTTCTATCATAGAAGATGTGGCAAAGGGAGGGGTTGTCACTGAAGAGCAAGTCATTGCTCGTGCGCAGTATCTAGACCTGATCTATACTCAGTCTGGAATGCTCTATGACAAAATCCCTGATGTTCCTAGACCAGTTTTTTCTATTCGTCCTCCTCCGAAATCAAACAAAGACTCTCATGCCAATGATGGCGTGATAGCTACGACTGGCACGAAAACCATAAAGGCTACATCAAAGAAAGATCGTTCGGTTTCTAGTCAAAATGCAAATGAAGAACTTCTCGCCTCAGAGGTAAATGCCGTGTCGACTGACAAAGGAAAAGAACCAAAGCAACCAGGAGGCAAGAAGAAAAAGAAAGGGGAAAAGAAGAAACAAGAGGAGTCATCTCCTGAAAAATCTTCAGCAAACCCTTTTGGAGAAAGGAAACCAAGTCATCCATGCTTTATATGCGGTGATGATCATTGGATAAAAGACTATCCACATAAAGCCGAGCTTAGGAAACTCTTAAAGAATTCAAAAACCTCAGCGGTATTGACTGATCCGTTTCCAAACCCAGGAACCAATCTGGTTGCTAGTGACAATTCTTCCCCATCCCAAGTGCTTATGTTGTCCATTTCGAAACAACAAAATGATTTTTTGATATCGGCAAGGAATAAAGATTATGGGAATCCACAACTATCAAATAACAAGGCTACTGATCAACCTAGTAGTTCGACAACAACTTCGACCAAAGTTGTGCAACCATCATTCCTTAGCTAATGATAAAGTTGCCAAAGGGAGTGGTACACAAATTGACATTTAATCCTTGTGCCAGAGTAGCACAGAATTATAATATAGTAGATGACTTGGCCCAATCACTGTCCGCTATGTCAACACTTGAGGTACTGCAAAATTGCCCCTCCCAGAAGTAGGCTCTATTATCAACAATAGGTGGGATTGACTCAGCGGATTCCAATCTTGTGACCTTTAATCATAAATGATATTTCCCGCAGCTACTAGCTCAACTCGCTTTCCTTATTCAAGTGAAAGCCCTCAACAAAACTGTTCATCGAACAATTATTGATGAGGGGGCATCTACATGTATTATGTCAATGAGTTGTTGGAAAACTTTAGGCTCACCACCCTTGTCACGATCATCAATGACGTTAAAAGCATTTTATGGATGAACATACACTCCATACGGGATTTTAAGTAACTTACAAGTCGAACTGGGGGGAAAACAGTAGAAATTGATGTTGAATTTATCGATGGAAACCTCAATTACAACATCCTATGAGGAAGGCCCTGGATTTATGCTATGGTTGTTGTTGTGTCGACATACTTCAGAAAGATTGCATTTCCCTTCCAAGGAAGAATTACAATTGTCGACCAACAAACATTTTTCCCCGACAGTTCACAAGTTACAGGAAGCATTCCGATGATCCATGAAAGCTCTCAACTTCTTCAAAATATCGGAGTAGGCCTACTAAAAGTCCCCACATTGATGGGTACTTTTTCCCTACCGCCTCCAAACAATCTAGCAAAAGTGGCCATTGTTGGAACCTGCTATATGGTGTCTTCCATTCAGAAGATGTCTGAACACAGTGTTAGCATGGATCATTGCTAGGTTTTTCCTCCAAGCCCAATAGAAATATTGTAGAAATCAATGTTTTTGGCATAGGAGGCAAACCAAAATCAATGCTCATCAAGTGTTTGGATAGATATGTCTAAGGAACATGGTACCTCTTCATATCCTTGGTCGCATGTACATTCTATAGATGAAGGAATTGTTCAATCAATGATGATTGACGGGGCACCATGGGAAGATTACCACCATCATTCCCATCTTCCAGATTGCAAAGAAGATTGTTCCATCGACCCTGATCATCCTTCAGTTTTTGATTTCCTATCAAATACTGTAAATAAGGTGGATTCCGAGTGAAACTTGTCCAATATTGAAGAGACTATCGCCATCAATATCTCGACCAAAACAAATGTTGTAGAGAATATTCAAGTCGGCAAATCTTGTTCTTCTTCAAAACTGGAAGTATATTACACTCTCCTTCGTGAGTTTAGAGATGTATTTGCATGCTCATATGAAGAAATGCCAGGCATTGACTCGAGCATAGTTGAACACGAAATCAAGATGTACCTAGATGTCAAACCAATAAGATAACGGCTTCGGCAAATGCACCCAAAGAAAGCCACTGCCATCAAGGCAGAAGTTGAAAAACTTCTCCATGTTGGTTTCAGTTATCCGGTTCCTCTAACTAATTGGGTATCAAATATTGTTTCCATAATGAAAAAGCAAGGAACGATTAGAGTGTGTGTCGATTATAGGGATGTAAATCAAGCTTATCCAAAAGACAACTACCCTACACCCTTCATTGACCAGATAATTGATGAATGCACCAGATGTGAAATATTTTCATTTATGGATGGATTTTTTGGGTATAATCAAATAAATATCCGCCCATAGGACCAGTCAAAGACTACATTTATTAGTTTGTGGGGCACATTTGCATACTGCAAGCTACCTTTTGGTTTAAAGAACACAGGGGCAAACTTTCAGAGGGTAATGAATTATGCCTACCATGACATTAAAAACATCGTTCAACCATATCTTGACGATCTTCCAGCTCATTTGCGAAAGTGGACTGATCATCTGTAGCATTTGAGAGCGATATTTCTACGTTGCCGACAATACAAGATATGACTCAACCCACACAAATGTGTGTTTTGTGTCGGTTCTGGTTGTTTACTTGGTTTTGTAGTCTCAAAGGACGAGATTCGTCTTGACCTGTGTAAGATTTAGGCAATCATTGATTTGCCTCCATCTTCAAATTTGCTTTAGTTTCAGAAACTCCAAGGGAAAGCAAACTTTCTGAGGAGGTTCATTCCAAATTACACTGAACTTCCTAATGGTTATACATGTCCGTTGAAAAAGGAAGTACCCTTCAATTGGGATCAAGTTTCACAAGCCTCCTTTGATTCTCTAAAGGAATCCCTAGTAAAAGCATCATTAATGTATGCTCCTGATTATCAAAAAGACTTTAACCTGTATCTAGCTACAGTGGATACAACCATCACAATGGTTTTAGTTCAAGAAGAAAATAAAATTGAACATCCTATCTATTATTTAAGTTGAAACTTAAATGATACAGAAAGCAAGTACTCGTATGTTGAAAAGTTAGCTCTCGCAGCTGTTCAAGCGATACAGAGATTTCGACACTATGTCCTCTTTCAAAAAACTAACATTTTGTCAGATTACAACCCCATGACTTATATCTTGTTGCTACATTTGCTTGGGGGAAAATATTCAAAATGGATAGCGATTTTGCAAGAGTTTGATCTAGAATTCGTAAAATCCAAATCAAAGAAAGCCTTGGTTTTCATGGAGTTACTATGTGACTTCCCATCGTCATCCAATGATTCAACATCCAAAGCAACAATCGTGGATGAATCTTTGTTTCTGATATCTTCAAGCGATCCATGGTATGGAGATATAATAATCTATCTCTAGACCCAAACATATATGTCTAATACCTCCCGCTCAGAGCAACGACATACTCGATACTGTTAGTGTCAGTATCTTCATCCCTCGGATAGAGATTAAATCCTCTTGTTGCATGTCATATTAGGTGTCCCGCCGAGTCATTTGCATTCCATTAGGTGCATGGATTATCTGACAGAAGTAGCTTCCCAACAATTTTCCTCATGTCCCTCATGTCATTCACCTGCTGGTTCATGTCTATTCATTTAAAATTGCAAAAGGTTGTTTTTTAGGGTTTCATTGTCAAGTAGGTCTAGGGTTTCATTAGGGTTTTGTCAATAAATGTTTCAAAGTGTCCAATAATTACCAATAGGCCATAAGGAGGTTTCATCATCGATAAAATTCATTGATAAGTGTTCAAAAATGTGTTTTTCCTCAAAACTCTGTTTTGAGGAAAAAACAGAATATTTAGCTTTTATTGCACAAAAATCATGTAAATTTTGTTTTCTTCGTTGTAAATTCCTTCATCTGCACCCTAGTTTCTTTCCTTAGCCCAAAAAATCTCCAACACCTGCAAAAACAAGAAAAGTTTAGCTCACTTCATCACAAAGCCAAAAAAGTGGAAAAGTCCAAAAGAAAAAAAAACAGAGCTTAAAATAAAGTCATGTTAAAAACATTGTAAAAGTGGGTTTGATGAGCTAAAATCTCAAAAGCTCTTTGTTTATAAGCATTTCCTTCATATGAAAAGTTCATTTATAAAAGACAAGAAAGATCAAGTGATTTTGTGAAGCAAGAAAGAAAATTGGGTGAAAATTGCTCCTGGTGACCGGCGCGGCACACTGGGTAGGAGGTGCGACGCATTGGTGAGGGACGATGCATTGGGCCTTGAAATGCAGTGTATTTTTGCATGGGCGTAGCGCATTGGTGAGGTGCAGCGCATTGTACTAGGTGCATGACCCACACAGCTAAAGAGCCTGAAAAGTTCTAGAATGACCACCAATCACCAAAAACACATGAATTCACCTTGTTCCAAGTAGGTTGAACTCCACCTCTGTTGTTTATCCAAGTTTTGTGTTTATGTTATGATAGTTAATGTAGTGAGTGTTTTAAAAAATAATCAAACCCCACCATTTCAAATTCCTCAAACAAAAATTGATGCCTAGGGTTTTGATAACTATTTAGCTACCAAGTCTATCAACTCTCCATCATTCCCTTATCCCATTTTTCCCCAATTTCATTGTTCCCTAAGTTCCTCTACCCCCTAAATTCACTAATCCCCTATCCCAAGTTCCCTTTCCCAAGTTCCCTTTCCCAAATTTCCTATTGTAAAATCCCAAACCCTAACCTTATAGAAACTCCCAAAAACATCCCATATTTCCCTAACTCAATCTATCCCAACAGTCCATAATCTCCCACTATTTTTCCCTCCCCTTATACTCCCTCATTCCACTATTTTCCCTTGGTGGCAGAGGTTAAACAATCATCAAAGGCAGTTCAACGCAGTTTGACACATCAACACCTATCTCTTCAGGATAGTTTTTCTGCCAGCAGCCATGGCATCTGCTTCTTCATATGATTTTGAAGAGGAAACCTAAAGTGACTCACCCATAGAGGGACATCCACTCAGGAGGCCTCATAGAGGGGGCAGACATATCAGAGAAGAACCAACCACTCTTGTTGAATTGCAGGCCTACCTTCTTGCCATCTCTTGTTTCCGACATCGTTCATGTTATGAATTTTGTGAAAAGGTTGCTAGCATTTAGTTTCATCATGAGTTGGCTCATTTATTTGTATTGCATTTACATGGTGATCAAGTAACTCTAGCTGGTGTCACCTTCACACTTACACCAGAATCCATTTCAATAGCAACTGGCATACCTAACATTCGAGAGCCATGGAACAAGAGGCAAAAAATTGACCAGCAGTATTATGAACCATATACTAAGCCCGACTTCTTGAGGCAGCTCAAGAGAGTGTTTCCTTTTCGATACCTCAGAGATGAATATGCTCCATTAATGAAGTTGATCATGAAGTATTTCAGTTGTGAGGGCTGGTTCTCCCTCTGTATGCTTATCATATCAAACTGCTCATGCATGTTACCCGGGTACGGATGATGAACATTGATTATTTCATGTGCCGAAATATCAAAAGGATGACCACTCTACTGTAGCACAAGACCCCCCCAGCAATAGTTTAACAGTATTTATCATTTTTCTCTTATTAAAATTGTGGTTGTTCATCAGCTTGGATTGCAGGGCATTGCTTGGGATGATTTCATCTCTTGTGAGTTTTTCAGAGCTCCTCAAGGACCTTCACAGGTTTTGCATGAGACAAGTGGATCATCTTATCAGCATGAGAGCCAGGAGACACAGGTTGTTAGGATGTCGGTCTTTATTACTTATTAGAAAGGCACCAGGAAGTTATTCGTGGCAGCAAAGCGAGTGTTATCTCCACTTGGGATGGAAGGGGCCTCACTTCTGAAATCAACACCATAGGTTCAGGATAAAGGCAAGAGGCCAATGGAGGACGAGGGGCCTTTAGGTGAGTGGGACTTTATTCTTATTCAGGATGATGATACAGCTATGGTCCTGCAAACTGCAAATCTTAGAGAGATCATCCAAGAGCAACAGATAGAAATCAAAGCCTTGTCCCTCAAATTGGAGAGGGATAAGTGGATTATAAAATACTTGGAGTAGAGTAATAAGCTGCTTGAATATCAGCAAGTAATCATGGAGTTAAAAAAATTTCGGGAGAACTGCCAAGCTGCCCAAGGGAGGAGGGTGGAGTTTACCTCACTTGAGCAAGAGATCAACGCTGATCAGGAGTCCTAGCTCAAGAGAGTCAACATCCACTTGGAGAGACTACTGAACAAGGACGATAGAGATAAGGCATTGCTGAGACACATGGATTTTCACTACATGGTGCGAAACAAGGTTTGCAAGGCACGAATAAGGAGTTTAAAGGCAAAACTAAGGAAGGCATCAAAAAGGAAAAAGAGGAAAAAAGAGCATGATCGACTCCAGATATTTGTTGAGGCATCCTTTGCCCATCATTTCTCTTGATAGAGAAGGGCCATCTCATATTTCAAGAAATTTGGAGCAATTTTTGCATTTTGAAAATTTTTTACACAAAAAACAGAGTTTTCCTCCCTATGCGCCACTCCACGTGGCGCTCGCTTTTGCTAGGGAGCTCAAAATCACAAAAGCTTTGTAGTTTGTGATTTTTCATGAAAAGTTATGTTTGCCTACCTATGGCCAAGAAATTTGGGCAGGTTTTGAGCCCTCAAAGAGGTCAAAGACACTCAAAAATGACCTCACTGCCCATATTTTGACACACAAGAAGTAGTCTTGGGAGATTAGATTTTTGATAGGGCAAATGAAGGCCAAATTGAAAAATTCTACTTGGGTTAGAAGTTAGATGGGCAGACCTTTCCAAAGAGCACACTTGGAGCGGATTTGGACATCAGGAAGACCTCCAAAGTTGGTCCAAATAGGCACGATGCATAGAGAATTAGGCGCCGCGCATAGAGGAAAAATTGCCAGTTTGACCCAGTTTTGCTCTGTTTTTCACCCAGTTTTGCCTAGTTTGACTTTTTTACTTTCTTAATGGAAAATATATGATGTAATTTGATAAAAATTGATGAATCATGATGTAAATATGTTGGATTTTTACTTGTATAGGTAGATTCATCAGCTTAGAAGTTGTTTCAAACTGAATGAATCATTTTCCTTGTTTCTAGAGGCATGCTGTTATGTTGCCTAGATTCCACTTCTCAGTTTAGGATCAGTTGGATCAGCTCCGAAAAATGTGAGCTCGACCCCTAGAGGCAAGGGTGAGCTATGTTTATCTATATTATGTTGTTTTTCAGTCATTAGCATGGGTGGACTCTTGAGAAAGCCTTGAGCTTCACTGTACACTCACATAAGTATTATGGCTAAGGAATTGAGACCAGGATTTGCAGCATTCTTTGCAATCCCTGTGGAATTTGTTTTGGTACAATTCTTTCTTATGTCTTTGTGAATTTATTCATCTGCTATATGTATCATTTCTCTTTATTTCTTCTTAGCTAAACAAACAAGAGTGTAAGTAGAATACATTGAAAATTACAGTGCTCTACTTGAAGTTTGCTTTAGTCTTTTGATGTTTTCCATTGTTTGGAGAGGATCCATGGTTTTTCTTGCCCTCTTCAACTCCTCCTCTATCTAAATCCATGCATCTCACTTGATTTAGGGTGCCAATTTTAGTTTCCTACCTTGCCCCATCGAGATCCCTGCAAGACTGTGCCTCATTCCCCGCACCCAAAATATGCCTTCTCATCTAAGCCAACAACTCATCAATTCATTCGAAAACCTCTTTCACACGTATACCTAGCCTAAAATTAATAATAAAATCAGTCATCTCAAGCCTTTAGTGATCATAATTCACTGAGATTGACCCAGAGAGAGCCCTCTTATGACCTGGTAGGACTAGCTACCAAGCTGAGCGTGGTTTGATGTGGACCTAGAATCTTACCTTTTCAGCCTAAGGTAAATCTAGGTTCTAACATAGTGGTGACCATACTGGAAAATTAAATTGATTGTTTGTTAGTATTCTTCATTTTGAAACTACAGACGAAGTCTAAAGATTAGCTAGGTAGCCTTTGAAACGCTTTTGCTTTACATTAGCACAAGTAGATAAACGCTACTTTAGTCAATCTCTAGTCTAATCTCATTAACAAAAAATCTAACCTGTAGCTCACCCTAGTCCATCTGTTTAACGATACGAACTGATACGAAGATCCCAATGAATTGGGTGTTTTTATATGATCGAATCTATTACTGCAAGAAGAAAACTAAGACACCAGATCCTAGGAGTCCAAACTACGTTCTTTATGAATTCTTCATCCATATCCCTTTGTTTTGCACCGGGAGTAAACTTCAATTCATATTCTTTCATAAATCGTATCATATCTAGATGATCTCTCATTTTGAATTGAGGAGCAAATGTGATCTGATCCCTATCGGACTTACCCCGATTCTAAGCTTTGGATGATAAGTTTAGGATTTGATAGGCTGAATAGGTTGTTAATGTCCATTTAATCTCTTGGAAATAATAGCACAATGGCTTCCAGAAGATATACCAAAGACAATCCAGATCCAAATCCTCCTCCTGTATACGAGAATCCCAATCTTATTCCAAGAATCCTTCGTCAAGAGTGTTCCGAGACTCCCGTGTTTAAATCTCATTCATGCCTTGCGATTTTCAAGTATCTTGAAGAGCTTTATTTTGATGAACAATTTGAATTATCATTGTTTGAAACCAAATCCGAAAGTGTTGTTGGTTGTATAGTCCTGAATCCAAACTTTATTGCAACTCTTGAAATTGAAAAGACCAATAAGTCAATTGAGAATTATATCTTGAAATAGCTTCAGACTGCAATAGCGGCTTCAAATGTCACTGATTTCCTAGAAACTACATCTGCCACCCTTCGATCTTCCATAACTGCATCCAGCTCAACGATTTCCACCGAAATGCCCTTCATTCCCACCATCCCAGTGCAGCCTATTATCTCTGATCAAAGGTCTGCAGTAGTATCACCTCCATCTACTCCTTCTACTAATCAAACTTCCAAAATTGCTTCGCCTCTGCACACACCTCCTCATACACCCGTACATCAGCTGCACCTACTCCCCCAACATCTCCAAGGCCGATTGCAAATCCACCAAGAGCGATGGCTGCTCATTTTTCTCCCCTTGTGCTACCTCAGAATTTGGATGACAATCCGACCGATTATCAAAGAAAAATTCCTTTGTTTGATGGCACACCTCACAGTGTGACAGCTCAACAACATGTGGACAGAATGACAAATTTCTTTGAGCTTCATGAAATTGATGCAAAAAATGTAACAATGAGACTATTTGTACAAACATTTGGTGGTGTTGTTAGGAAATGGTTCAAAGCATTGTCGGCTGCAAGTATCACCACATTGACCAATTTGCAAACGTAGTTCTTAGATCACTGGGAAGTAAAGAAAAATCCTCTTCAGATTCTCGTTGAATATGATCACATCATGCAGAATGTCAGTGAGTCTGTCCAAGATTATTTCATTCGTTTCAACTTTGTTTATAATGCAATCCCTGGCCATCTAAGGCCACCCATGGGGCTAGCCTTGATTAAGTTTCCAGATGGTTTTGATATTGATATGGAATAACAATTGAGAGAGAGGGATCTAGCAGCCTTGGAAGATATGCAGAAGATTGCAGTCAGTGTTGAGGCAAATTTGCTTGCCAAGAGAGCTAGAGCAAGAGCTGAGAAGAAAGTCACAATTAAGGAAGAGGCTTCCTCGTCAGAACAAGTACTTCGAAAGGTGGAGTAGATGCTAGAGAGGATGAAAATTGACAAACCTGAACCTCAAGTTAGAAATCCTAACTTCTGTGGCCAACAGTAGTCACAATATAGAATCAAACAAAGAGAGCAGCGAGCCCAAGATCAAGTAGCGCAGTAGTTGGTGTAGACACCTCTTCAGCAGAACTTTGTGCATGAACTAGAATCAGATGAAGAAGAGAATGTGATTGGTGAAGAAAATCATTTCTTTACGCCTGATGATATGCCTATTTTCATCACTGAAGATGAGGAGTATGCCGAGAATTCAACTAAACAAAGAGATGACAATTTTATTTTGGCAAATGAGACAATTTTTAATGAAGAATCCGATGAGTACCAAAGAGGATACATGAATTCTTTGTCAGCTCAGTAACGACAATATTCACTCCAAAATAGAGATGTGCCCGTGAACCTAATTCAGAAAAGAAAGGAGACAACAGCGTCAAAGAATGATCCTCCTAATGTGCAGAAAAAAGAAAAAAAGATAGTTGATCCTACCACTAGTAAATCTCCATAAGCAAATGAGAGATCCAATCAACCAAGTGGTTCAAAGCAAAAAACTAAAAAGAAGGATGTTGTAGTGAAAGAGGTAGAAAAAGTTTCAGTTTTCAATTTGGAAAATGAAATTGCGAAGATAAAGATATCCATTCCTTTGACTGAATTGATGAAGAACAAAAATTATAAAGGTCAGGTCTCCAAAGTTTTGAATTTAGATCCATCATCTGATATGATGAATGTGGAGGATGACAGTCCCGAGTTGATTTTTGGGCCAGCATTGGAAGGTCAGTCTCAAGATAATGATGTAGCCCCTTTCTACATCAATCTCAGGGTGCATGACTTTGTGTTGCATAACGCTATGTTTGATTCTGGAGCCTCTCATAATCTTATGCCCAAAGCCATCATGGAGAAATTGGGACTGGACATTATGAGAAAGTACCATGACCTTTACTCTTTCGATTCCGGGAGAGTAAGGTGCATTGGTCTTATCAAGGATTTGGTGGTTAGTTTGGATCAGATTTCGGCCAAAAATATTTTGATGGATGTGGTTGTGGCAGATATACCTCCTAGATTTGGCATGCTTCTTTCCAGATCTTGGGGAGCAAAGATCAAAGGTACAATTTAGCTTGATTTATCCCATGCTACCATTCCCATATTCAGTCAGATAAGAAAACTATACCGGGAACAAAAGATGAAGTATATGATTACCAGCAAGGAGAAACCGGTAAATCATCCAATAAAATATGTACATACCGATCTAGAATCATTTCTTTTGTATTCAGATAGTTTTAAAAATGTAGATAGCCAAATAGTTCAAGTAGAAGACGTTCCTGAAATCATTGAAATTTTTAAAAAACTCTTAAGGCAAGAAAGAAAAAGTAATGCTGAGCAATTAGCTAGTCAACAATAGCAAAATGATGGATAGCAAGGATAAGAAACAACACATAAGGAATTCTGACACTTGGAAGAGGATGAAATGGGCCTTTGGGTCGTGGATTTTGACAGTGCGGTTGGTAGAGAAGGTGTTGGAATTAACATATGGATACGCAGTCCTGTTTTCGCCCCAAACAAAGTGCCAAGCAATGTAAGGGTTTGCTCCTATAAGCTAGCTTTTGATTATTCAAATAATGAAGCTGAGTACGAAGCTTTGATTGCTGGTTTAAAAATTCTTAGAAAGCTGAATGCCAAAAGGATTTTAGTGTATGGAGACTCCGAGCTGGTCATCAAGCAAGTAAAACGGGAGTATCAAGCAAAACATCCTAGAATGCAGGCTTACCGAAATGCAATGCTTGATATTTTGCGAGTATTTTCAGATTATACTTTAACTTGTGTTCCTCGTGCTCAGAATATCATTGCCAATTCACTTGCAATAAAAACAAGTAATCTGAATGTTCCAATGAACTCAAACAATAAGTTTGAGATTCATTTGAAACATCACCCAGCTGTTCCGGACAATCAAAGGTATTGGCAAGTGTTCTAAGATGATGATGAGATCGATGAATTTCTGCAGAACAAAGGTAAATTTAAGGACACTTCTATTGATGAGGAATATGATGATGGAGATGCAGATATAGAGGTCAGCTAGATGGACGTGTTGCAGCTTAAAGACAACATCATTCGTAAAGGTCTAATCCCTTTAGAGGAGCTGTTCGATCATGATGATGTGGCTTGAAAACCAAGCTTGCAGCCAACCGAAAAGGGTGTTAAGGATGTGAACATTGGATCAGCTGAAAATCCCAACATGGTAAAATTATCGAAAGCATTGCCTAGTTTGGTAAGAGAAAAATATATCAGTTTATTATCCTCTTTCACTGATGTATTTGCTTGGGATTATTCCGATTTGAAGTCATATGATACAAGTATTATTCAGCATGTCATTCCACTCAAGCCTAATCAAAATCCATTTCATCAAAAGTTGAGGAGAATAAATCCAAAGTTGCTTCCCTCAATTGAGAAGGAAGTGAACTGATTGTATAAAGCTAGTATTATAGTTCCTATAAGGTTTTCAGATTGGATTTCAAACTTGGTGCCCATGCGCAAGAAAACAGGTGAAATACGACTATGTATTGATTTTAGAAATCTGAACAAAGTCTCCTTGAAGGAAAACTATCCATTGCCCAAGATGGATCACATACTTCAGTGAGTAGTTGGAGCATCCAGGATGTCATTTCTCGATGGTTATTTAGGTTATAACCAAATTCTGGTCCATGAAGATGATCAAGACAAAACAACATTCACCACTCCATGGGGAACCTTTCACTATGCAAAGATGCCTTTTGGATTGAAAAATGCTGGTACAACTTTTCAACTAGCGATGGATATCACATTTTCCAATGAAAAAGATGTTTTCCTTGTTGTTTATCTTGATGACTTAATTGTTTTCTCTAACTCAGATGAAGATCACCTACATCATTTGAAAATTGTGTTTCAGTGGTGTAGGAAGTATGGCATCTCACTCAATCCAAAGAAGAGTTTGTTTGCCATGGATGAGGGCAAACTTCTTGGGCACATCATCTCAAAGGAGGGGATCCGCATAGATCCAGCTCGAGTGGAGGCCATTCAAAAGATTGATTTCTCACACAGTAAGAAATAAATCCAATCCTTTAATGGTAAGATAAATTTTTTACATCACTGTATACCAAATTTTGCAGAACACTTAAGAGAGATCACCAATATGCTCAAGAAGGATAGTGCAGTAAGGTGGATGGAGGAAGTGGTAAAATCTTTCAATCTTATCAAATTAGCACTTCCTTCGGCTCCAGTTTTGATCAACCCAGACTATACTCAGGATCTTATCTTGTTTTCATTTGCATCGGATCATACTATGGAAACAGTCTTGATGCAAAAAAGAGACCAGCTCGAGAAGCCCATCGCTTTTTTTCAGCAGAACCATAAGGGATGCGGCATTGAAGTACAATATTATTGAAAAACAGGCCCTTTCCTTGGTAAAAGCATTGAAACACTTTTGGGTTTGTATTTTACATTCTCACATCCTCGCTTTTGTTCCTAACGCTGCTGTTAAGGATGTCTTAGTGCAAAGAGATCCGGAGGGAAGAAGGGGCAAATAGATTGCTTCCTTGTTGGAATATGATCTGGAAATCAAACCAACAAAGCTCATTAAAGGACAAGGGCTAGCCAAACTAATGACTGAGTCAAATTTGCACATCCTAGACATTAATATAATTGCTACTATGTCTGAAGAAAATAAAGAGAATCTGCCTGTACAGGTATCAGACATGTTCCTCCTTTCTCCTTGGTATTCTGACATTATTTATGTTCTTCAAAATCTGTCATCACCACTCAAAATGGCCAAGAATAAGAGTAGGACACTAAAATTGAAAGCTGCAAAATTTTGTATCATGAATGGTGCACTTTATTGGAAAGACCCCGGTGGTGTCTTGTTGAATTGTTTAGTGGAAGAAGAAGCCAAACAGGTAATGGAGGAGTTTCACAAAGGAGATTGCGGGGGCCATCCTTTCTGGAAGACGACCGCCAATAAAATCTTGAGAGCTGGGTATTATTGGCCAATCCTTTTTGCTGATGTGTACAAAATAGTGGCCAACTGTCACGAATGTTAGATTTTCCAAGGTAAGAGAAAGTTGTAGCCTTTGCCACTCAAACCCATCAAAGTCAGTGCTCCATTTCAGCAGTGGGGTTTGGATTTCATCGGTGAAATTCATCCTTCTTCTTCAGCGTAGCATAAGTGGATCCTCACAGTGACGGATTATTTCACCAAATGGACTGAGGCAATACCTACACGGCAGGCCACCGATTCGATAATTATCTCCTTTCTTGAAAACAACATTTTGTCTTGTTTTGGCTGTCCCCATAAGTTGATCACTGACAATGCGGCAGCTTTCAAATAAAAAATAATGATTGATTTTTTTCATAAGTATCAAATCACTTTGGGGCATTCGACTGCCTATTATCCACAGGGAAATGGATTGGCAGAATCCTCAAACAAGTCTCTTTTCAACATTATCAAGAAGCTGCTGGAAATTAACAAGAAAGGTTGGCACAAAAAGCTAGTCAATGCACTTTGGGCAGACAGGGTAAGTCATAAAAAGTCTATTGGTATGTCTTCTTTTGAGCTTGCATACGGTGTAGACACAGTTTTCCCAACCTCTTTGGTAGTCCCGGTGGTCAAACCTCTGTAAGAGGCAAGTAGGGAAGATGATGGTTTGCAATGGAGGATCAATCAAATGATTCATTTGCAGTAGACTAGGAAGGATGTCTTTTAGAATACTTTCAAGCTACAGGAAAGGATCAAGAGAATATATGACCGAAAAGCAAAGGCGGACAAGTTTGAAACAGGAGACATAGTGTTGAAATGGGATGCAAGAAATGAGGAGAAAGGTAAACATGGCAAATTTGAAAATCTTTGGAAAGGACCGTACAAGATTGCTACATATCGGGGTCAGAACGCTTTCCTGTTACAAAAGATGAATGGCAAAGTTTTTCTGGGTGGAGCAGTCAATTGTTGGCTCCTCAAGTAGTATTATTTGTGAACATGTTTTCTGTTGTTCTATTCATCATTGTATATACCGATTTATTTAAATTCCATTGCAAGTGTGTATTATTTTCATTCTTCAGCTTGGGGCCCGAGGTGAAGGCTATAAGGCTGAAGTTTGATTTCAATTTTGAGTTTGGTTTATTAGAGTCAGGTCTTTGAGTCACATTCAGTCCTGAAATTGAGGTTTTTAAGTCAAGAGTTCAATTTTTTTCATTGAAGTTATTGACTCCATCGCCCAATGGACGAAGGCACTGTCAGCTTTCCCAGATATTTGTAGTTCTTGGCACCTCCAAGGAGCTACCATCCCCATTGGAGCCAATGTTAGTGTCAGCATCTTCATCTCTCTGTCAGAGATCAAATCCTCTTGTTTCATGCCATATTAGGTGTCCCACCGAGTCATTTGCATTCCATTAGGTGCATGGATTGTTTGATGGTAGTGGCTTCCCAACAATTTTCCTCATCTCCCTCATGTCATTCACCTGCTAGTTCATGTATGTTCATTTAAAGGGCATATGCAGCTTTCTTTTCATTAAAAATTGCAAAAGGTTTTCTTTTAGGGTTTCATTGTCAAGTAGGTCTAGGGTTTCATCAGGGTTTTGTGAATAAATGTTTCAAAGTGTCCAATAATTACCAACAGGCCATGAGGAGGTTTCATCATCGATAAACTTCATTGATAAGTGTTCAAAAAAGTGTTTTTCCTCAAAACTCTATTTTGAGGAAAAAACAGAATATTGAGCTTTTATTGCACAAAAATCATGTAAATTTTGTTTTCTTCGTTGTAAATTCCTTCATCTGTACCCTGGTTTCTTTCCTTATCCAAAAAAATCTCCAACACCTACAAAAACAAGCAAATTTTAGCTCATTTAGTTCATCACAAAGCCAAAAAAGTGGAAAAGTCCAAAAGAAAAAAAAAACAGAGTTTAAAATAAAGTCATGTTAAAAACATTGTAAAAGTGGGTTTCATGAGCTAAAATCTCAAAAGTTCTTTGTTTATAAGCAATGCCTTCATATGAAAAGTTCATTTGTAAAAGACAAGCAAGGCCAAGTGATTTTGTCAAGCAAGAAAGAAAATTGGGTGAAAATCACTCCTGGTGACCTGCGCGGCACACTGGGCAGGAGGCACAGCGCATTGGTGAGGTGCGGCGCACACAGTTAAAGAGCCCGAAAAGTTCCAGAACGACCTCCAATCGCCAAAAACACATGAATTCACCTTGTTCCAAGTAGGTTGAGCTCCACCTCTGCTGTTTATCCAAGTTTGATGTTTATGTTCTAATAGTTGATGTGGTGAGTGTTTTAACAAATAATCAAACCGTACCATTTCAAATTCCTCAAACAAAAATTGCTGCCTAGGGTTTTGATAACTATTTAGCTTCCAAGTCTATCATCTCTCCATCATTCCCTTATCCCATTTTTCCCTGATTTCATTGTTCCCTAAGTTCCTCTAACCCCTAAATTCACTAATCCCTTATCCCAAGTTCCCTTTCCCAAATTGCCTATTGTAAAATCCCAAACCCTAACCTTATAGAAACTCCCAAAAACATCCCATATTTCCCTAACTCAATCTATCCCAATAGTCCCTAATCTCCCACTCTTTTTCCCTCCCCTTATACTCCCTCATTCCACTGTTTTCCCTTGGTGGCAGAGGTTAAACAATCATTAAAGGCAGTCCAACACAGTTTGATACATCAACACCTATCTCTTCAGGACAATTTTTTTGCCAGCAGCCATGGCATCTGCTTCTTCATATGATTTTGAAGAGGAAACCTAAAGTGACTCACCCACAGAGGGACATCCACTCAGGAGGCCTCATAGAGGGGGTAGACATATCAGAGAAGAACCAACCATTCTTGTTGAATTATAGGCCTATCCTCTTGCCATCTCTTGTTTCCGACATCATTCATGCTATGAATTTTGTGAAAAGGTTGCTAGCATTCAGTTTCATCATGAGTTGGCTCGTTTGTTTGTATTGCATTTACATGGTGATCAAGTCACTCTAGCTGGTGTCACCTTCACACTCACACCAGAATCCATTTCAATAGCAACCGGCATACCTAACATGGGAGAGCCATGGAACAAGAGGTAGAAAATTGACCGGCAGCATTATGAACCATATATTAAGCCCGACTTCTTGAGGCAGCTTGAGAGAGTGTTTCCTTTTTGATACCTCAGAGATGAATATGCTCCATTAATGAAGTTGATCATGAAGTATTTCAGTTGTGAGGGCCGGTTCTTCCGTCTGTATGCTTATCATATCAGACTGCTCATGCATTTTACCCAGGTATGGATGATGAACATTCTTTATTTCATGTGTTGAAATATCGAAAGGATGACCACTTTAGTGAAACACAAGACCCCCCCAGCAACAGTTTAATAGTATTTATTATTTTGCTCTTATTAAAATTGTGGTTGTTCATCAGCTTGGATTACAGGGCATCACTTAGGATGATTTCATCTCTCGTGAGTTTTTTAGTGCTCCTCAGGGACCTTCACAAGTTTTGCTTGAGACAGGTGGATCTTCTTATTAGCATGAGAGCCAGGAGACACAGGCTGTTAGTATGTCAGTCTTTATTACTTATCAGAAGGGCACCGGACAATTATTCGCCGTAGTAAAGAAAGTGTTATCTCCACCTGGGGTAGAAGGAGCCTCGCTTCTGACATCAACAACATAGGTTTAGGATAAAGGCAAGAGGCCAATGCAGGATGAGGGGCCTTCAGGTGAGTGGGACTTTATTCTTATTCAGGATGATGATACAACTATGGTCCCGCAAAGTGAAAATCTTAGAGAGATCATCCAAGAGTAGCAGACAGAAATCAAAGCCTTGTCCGTCAACTTGGAGAGGGCTAAGTGGATTATAAACTAATTGGAGCAGAGGAATAAGTAGCTTGAAGATCAGCAAGTAATCATGGAGTTACAAAACATTCGGGAGAACTGCCAAGCTGCCTAAGGGAGGAGGGTGGAGTTTACTTCGCTTGAGCAAGAGATCAACACTGATCGGGAGTCCTGGCTCGAGAGAGTCAACATCCACTTGGAGAGACTGTTGGACAAGGCTAACAGAGACAAGGCATTACTGAGACACATGGCTTTTCACTACATGGTGTGGAACAAGGTTTGCAAGGCACGAATAAGGAGTTTAAAGGCAAAACTAAGGAAGGCATCAAAAAGGCAAAAGAGGCAAAAAGAGCATGATCGACTCCAGATATTGGCCAAGGCATCCTTGGCCAGTAATTTCTCTTGATAGAGAAGTTCCAGCCCAAATTTCAAGAAATGTGGAGCAATATTTGCATTTTAAAATTTTTTTGCACAAAAAACAAAGTTTTCCTCCCTATGCACCCCGCCACGTGGCCCTCGCTTTTGCTAGGGAGCTCCAAATCACATAAAATTTGCATTTCTGGGTTTGTCATGAAAGGTTATGTTTTCCTACCTATGGCCAGGAAATTTGGGCAGGTTTTGAGCCCTCAAAGAGGTCAAAAACACTAAAAAATGACCTCACTACCCATATTTTGACACACAGGAAGCAGTATTGGGAGATTGGATTTTTGATAGGGCAAATGAAGACCAAATTAAAAAATTCCACTTGGGTTGGAAAGTAGAAGGGAAGACCTTTCCAAAGAGGAAACTTGGAGCTGATTTTAAAATCCAAAAGGCCTCCAAAAGTGGGTCCAAAAAGGTGCAACACATAGAGAATCAGGCACGACGCATAGAGGAAAAATTGCCAGTTTGACCCAGTTTTGCTCCGTTTTTCGCCCAGTTTTTCCTAGTTTGACTTTTTTACTTTCCTGATGGAAAATATATGATGTAATTTGATAAAAATTGATGAATAATGATGTAAATATGTTGGAATTTTACTTGTAGAGGTAGATTCATCAGCTTAGAAGTTGTTTGAAACTGAATGAATCAGTTTCCTTGTTTCTAGAGGCATGTTGTTATGTTGCCTAGATTCCAGTTCTCAATTTAGGATTAGTTGGATCAGATCCTAAACATATGAGCTCAACACCTAGAGGCATGGAGGAGCTATGTTTTTCTATATTATGTTGTTTTTCACTCATTAGCGTGGTTGGACTCTTGTGAAAGCCTTAAGCTTCATTGTACACTCATATCAGTATTTTGGCTAAGGAATTAAGACCAGGATTTGCAGCATTCTTTGGGATCCCTGTGGAATTTGTTTTGGTATAGTGCTCTCTTATGTCTTTGTGAATTTATTCATGTGCTATATGTATCATTTCTCTTTATTTATTCTTAGCTAAACAAACAAGAGTGTAAGTAGAATACATTGAAAATTACAGTGCTCTACTTGAAGTTTGCTTTAGTATTTTTATGTTTTCCGCTATTTCGAGAGGATCCATGTTTTTTCTTGCCCTCTTCAACTCCTCCTCTATCTGAATCCATCCATCTCACTTGATTTAGAGTGCCAATTTCAGTTGCCTACCTTGCCCCATCGAGATCCCTCCAGGACTGTGCCTCATTCCCCGCACCCAAAATTTGCCTTCTCATCTGAGCCAACAAATCATAAATTCATTCAAAAACCTCTTGCACACATTACCTAGCCTAAAATCAGTAATCAAATCAATCATCTCAAGCCTTTAGTGATCATAATTCGCTGAGATTGACCCAGAGAGAGCCCTCTCCTGACCTAGTAGGGCTAGCTACCAGGCTAAGCATGGTTTGATGTGGACCTAAAATCTTACCTTTTCAGTCTGAGGTAAATCTAGGCTCTAATAGATACCAAGCAAAAAACTACATGATCATTGGTGATACACTTTACCTTCATGGTATCGATAGAGTTCTGCGGAGGTGCCTCACCCATGAGGAGGTCGAAAAAGTCTTGAATGATTGTCATTCAGGTGCATGTGGGGGGCATCAATCTAGTTACACTATGACCCTAAATATTTTACGAGTAGGATACTTCTGGCCAACAATGTTCAAGGATTGCATAACCGCAATCAGAATTTTCCATGCGTGTCAAGTCTTCAATCACGAAACCAGAAGACCACCCGCACCTCTGTAGCCGGTAGTTGTTGTTGGGACATTCGCCAAATGGGGCATAGATTTCATGACATGTAACCCCACCTTGGCCGGGGGGTATGGGTATATCATAGTCGTAGTTGAGTATTTTACAAAATGGGCTGAAGCGATGCCTACATTAAACAATAGCGGCGAAACGACTGCCCTTTTATTTTTCGATCATGTAGTCTCCAGATTCGGCTTTCCACAAGCTATAGTCATAGATCATGGATCACATTTTCATAATCACATGATGATTGCATTGGCTACCAAATTAGGATTGTCGCACGATAGCTCTACTCCATATTATCCGCAAGCTAATGGGCAAGTTCAGGCAATCAACAAAGTCCTGAAGCGCATGCTGCAAACGATGATTGGAGTCCATAAATGGAGTTGGCACCTGATCCTGTACTCAACCTTGTGGGCATATTGGACATCAATGAAAAATGAGACCAGGTTTACACCCTTTCAGTTGGTGTATGGCTTGGAAGCAATCTTACTAGTTCAGTGCGACATCTCGTCCCTCAAACTCGCAGTCAATTTTCTCCCCGGAACTTCAAAAGAGGAGGCTCATTTCTTGGAATTAATCCAACTGGATGAAACTCGTCGTGATGCCACCTTGGCTAACGTAGCCCATAAGAAATGAGTCAAGGTGTAGTTTGACAAGAATGTCAAACCCCGTGTCTTCTTAGAAGGTGACCTATTCTTACTTTACAACCAGGAGTCCAATAAGTTGGGAGCAGGTAACTTCCAGTTTTTATGGATGGGCCCCTATATTATTAAGCATGTCTTAGCAAAAGGAGCCTACGAGTTAGTGGATTATGATGGGATTCCACTGTCACAACCCCGAAACGAGTTGTACCTTAAGCGTTACTATGCTTGACTCACTGTAGTAACCTCTTCATATGCTTTTGTTACACTTTTGTTTTCACTAAGAGTAATCATTTTGGTTAGGTAATCCACTTTTAAATTTGTTGCAGATGTCAAACCTTCTGGAATCATTTGTTGGATATGCCAACGGAGCAAGTCGTAGTTCGCGGAACCTATTTTCTACGACATGGGACATCTTTGATCCAAGCAGCGAGTTAGTGAGTTTCAGAGGGGTATGTATTGGCCAATCAATGAACAACATCGTTGAATACAGTGCATTGATAGAGCTCCTCTCTGATGCCATCATGCATGGCATACACTAACTTGTCATTAGGCTAGACTCACAACTCATCATTCTACAGCTCACCGACATCTATTCCGTGCGGAATCTAGCTATCTATCGCATGTTCCTAAGGGTCAAGATTTTGGAAAGATAGTTTGATTCTATCCAATATCAACATATTTCCAGAAACTTAAGCACATTAATAGATTCATTGGAAAATTATGTGTTAGATAGACATTTGTGACATTTATAAAAGAAAAGGATTTCATCAATATTTGCATTCGGATCATATAACTTAACCAAAATAAATCTCCGAAAATCAAAAATATATATAACTATTTATTGTTTACACATAGTGTTCTGTGTCCAAGACAAAATCGGTCAAATGACCTAAAGACTCAAAATGCTAGGAGGCACCCTAGTCTAATGGTGTTGGTGATAATAAGTCATTGCCTGTGCAATCATGTGCAAAATCCTAGTCCATCGACTCGACACACCAGTAGTATGTGTTGAAATCTCAAAGGCAGATCATCAGTCCTCGCATCTAGGATACCAAGGGTGAGACCCTCGATCTGATCCTGCAATGTTGCAAGAGTCTCGGCCACATCCAGGTCGCGAAGGACAACCCTCCCTACAGCCTCTCTTGCTGGAACGACAATTGGTGCTCTCAGGCACATTGCTAGTCACATTGGTCCAATATCTGCATGAGCACATGAGTTTTGATTAGTATTGATAAAAGGAAGCACAGGAATATTATAAAAGCAATAAATAGGGATATGGTCAGAGATTTTACCTATAACACTCCACTACTCACCAGCCAGCAGTGCCAAATCTGGGTCACCCCGGAAGTCCATACCAACATATGGACACTCGGCATAAACCATCTCCTGATGGTTGAACCACTTGAAGAAGGCATCAGAGAAAGAAACTTGCAGCTAGCCAGCATGTTGGGCCATAAGGTCAACCCATCTCTACATCTGTAGCTCAGTCGGTGGTGGCAAACCAAGTGAAATGTACTATGGCTGCATCAGTGGAATCTTCCTCAAGGCAAAAGTAGTGAAAATAGAACCATAGCGAAATTTATTAGATCATCCATTTTTCACCTTGGTAAGCTATTCTTTTATCACCGAAAGTACTACATCACACCAGTTGAACACCTTTGGTTTGAGGCATTCCAAGGCATACTGCATATAGGACCTGTTGGCCAAGTGAAGAGTCGTGCTACGAACCAATCTAGCAAAGGTGAATAGAATAGTCCTCAAGGAACAATCAATGACATCTCGTATATTGATCATGTCATCCCTGCTCAGCTGAGATCTTTCTCTGTAGTATCGGCGAATATAATCCCTCACGGATTCGCCCCCACAGGCGGACCCTGATAGTGAGAGAGGGGCACCATGCCTCGATAAACCAGTCAAAAAGTAGATGTCCATAATGGTGAAGGGGATGGATTTTCCTCTGATCTAGAACACTTGGTTGGTAGGATCCCATGCATCGACAAAATATTGCAAAAAGTTGATTTTTTGCCTCATCTTAGATATGTGAAAGAACTTGAGCAAACCACGGTTCCGCAATGCAGTTACCGTACCCAGATCGTGTAAAGAAACCATGTCCTCTTCTTCATGCTCATGTTCTCGACATGTAACAACCATTTTTCTCCGATGAATCTCTGAAAAACAAACAAGAGAAGAGTCAGGATCCTGATTTGGCAAAAAACAAGCAAAATTTCCATGAAAAATAGTGCACAAGTTTCCCTCCTTGCACCCATCGCACCCCAGCTATGTACTAGGTGAGATGCATACTGACTGGCCAATGGCCAGCTCAGTATGCATCACACCTTTCGATGTACACAGGGTGCAATGGGGGTAGAACGAATTTTTCAAACTCGAGAGGCTTAGGAAAGCAAGGAAACATGCTCAGAATTCAAAAAGGAAAGAATGCAATTGAAGAGCTCAGGTTTAACTCTACATGGTCTAGACGGCACCGAAAATTGTCCATAGAATCTCCCATAATCAGCTAGTGAAAATTGAGGGGGAAAACACCTTTAAAGCTCCAACAATCCAAAATTCAAATGAAATGGTAAAATGAGGGGTAAAAACTACTTTAAATTACTTTTCACGTAATTCGAGTAGGGTATTAGTGTTTTAACTCATTTTTCAAGTATGTATTCTCATTTCTAATCAGTTTGATGGAGCAATTGAATAGGTAGTACGACCTTCAAAAGAACATAGAGTTAACGGTGAATCGAATATCAATGACCATTATCATGAGCAGTTTTACGTAAAGTTCAAGCTCGTTAAAAATTAAACCTAAGCAATGAGCACATTTTCCACCAGAGTTTAAGCTCATTAAAAGATGAACCAACCTCCAGTAAATAACCATTGTGAATGCATTATCATCAGCTTTTGAGCCTTGGTCATGTTCTTACCATCACCTCCACTCTGTTTTAGCCAATCATACGCCTCCATTTGATTGTTTACCCTTTTGAGGAACAGCTACGACGATTGATTCTGTTAGCCATCCTCATAACACTGCCTTGATTGGAAAATTCCAAACCTTACATGGAACCAACTACTACCCAAAAATATCACTCGTTCCTCAAAAAATGAGTCTCCTTTAAGCTCTTTTCATCTGAATCGTAAAATATGAAAAGATTGTCGAGCAATTGGCCTCTCCAGCTCGTTAAAGCTATCAACAGTTCTATCCCTCCTCTAGATTTTAATCTTTTGGAACTGAGGGATTATTACACAAAATGATCAAGTGCTTGTCTTGTTCGGCTCGTTAAAACTATCAAATATTCATCCCTTTCGTATTATTTTATACATTTTTGGACTTAAGGGATTATATGATGAAAAAGGATTACTGGAGTTTCCTTTTCGTCCCTTTTCAGACTCTCTAAAATTGAGGAAGGACTTAGTTGTCTTTGTCATTAAACTCATTAAAACCAATAGCGACAAATTTTTCCATGCAGACAAGAACGATTTTCACTGTCACTAGGCTTGTTAAAACATAGCGACGGGTTTTCCCGAAGGGAAAATTATAGAAAAAGCATATGTTATCGTCCTCAAGCTTGACAAAAATAAAGAGGTACTAGTCAGCAATGACTGGGGAACAATTGGGAAGAAAACTTGAAGAAACTTTATTGGTAGCAAGTCACTCTTGAACATGACACTTTCACTCCATCACCATGATTGAGTCGGGTTGGGTTATTCTGTTCACTGGTCATATCACCATTGGTCCACCGTACCATCCATTTTTAGGGTTAACACTACCAATCCATTTCAGTGTCACCAACATGTTCAAGAGAAGTCACGCAGAGGATTCGCCAACCCAGCTTGTGTCTCATCTACTGCAATACCTTCACCCTTCATTCTTTCATGACCCCTACCCTAAACCCTGTATCATCAGATCATTTTCACCTCCACAAAATCATTTGCTCCATTCCGTGTCATGGATGTGGGATTCATTAAGGCCCTCCTATGACAGGTCACTTTTTGTCGACGATAGCTCATTATCCAAGAAGTCGACCTAGGAACAACCCTTTCAGTACTTTGAAGCTTGCATGCCTCAATGGAAAGTTTCTCACTTCTGGTGACAGGTTTACATCAATGGCCTTTGACAGAAATATTTTGCATGGTGTTCGATGCCGAGTCCCATTTTCACACCACATGAATTGTATTGTCGTACCTTGAGGGTCATCATCATTATCAGTGATTCCTCTCGCACCTGTTAATAGCTTACATCATTGGCTGGTAATCAGGTGATGTCTTTCCATGTTCGACTCCAGAACATTTTTTCACATGGATTGAATTGTACTTCAGGTGAATATTGAACGAGTTTGAAGACCTCAGATCTAGTTTCATCCATCCAGGCTATGATATATTCAGGAAAATAAAGACATCAAATGTAAATCATTGTTGCACAGATGATCATCCAAATCAAGGGATGATGACTCTATCAGAATCATCAGTCTGCCATATAGACATTTGTCTGTCATATGTACGTGAAAATGAATTTATAAAGCTGAGCATGGGAATGCTCACCTCAGCTAGATCATGAAAATATTATGAAGATAATGTATTGTATTGTATCTTATTATAGGTCGCCTTCCAATTTGAAAAACCTTGGATCCTCATGATAAAGCATTTCACCAGACATCAAAATATTTACAACCTCATGCTTTAGGGGGCAACTATTATAGACATATTTTGGCACTGCAACCCCAATCATATATGTCCATAAACCAAGGGCTACTGAGTACCTAAAAGTGTTGTTTCACACCCTAAAGGAACAAGGTCAGCTGATTACATCACCTCCCAGAAGTTCTCCATGGAAAACTACTTAGAACTAGTCAAAACTGGACCATATAGACTGCTCAGTGCTAAGGGTGCGATGCATCTCACTTGCCACATGCAAAAAGTGTGATGCATACTGGAAAACCCTTTTGTAAGGTGTGATGGGCGAGAGTAGACAAATGGCAGAGATAGTTTGCAAGGTGGATGATCATGGAATCTTCCAGAAACTTCTCCTATGACACTTGCCTCTCTGAATTCACCCAGGGATGAGTAAGAGATCATGAAAATCCAAGCGAAACCAAGAACTATCAGAGAGAGGACACTAATCAAAATCCCAGAAGCTGACTCGTCCCCCTGCAAACATCTATATATGGATCCCTCATCCCAGAGATCCAAAGGCTAGAATTTTGTATCTTGTAAGGAAGTGATGTTGGTTTCTTGGTGGAACATCATAGTGTTGGGTGATCTAAGCTTTTATGAGGTGAAGAAGGGCTTTCATGCTGGAAGGATGATGATGGGTCAGATCAATGGGTTGTAATCCTCTCTTCTACTCTTTCTATCAATAAAGTTATTCAAGTTTTCCTCCACATTCTTGTATGTTTGATGATATATGCATTTGTGGTCAATATATATCTGGTCCTATATTGTTTATGATTGTAGATCTCAATACTTTGAAGGTATTATGCTACTTTGACTTTACAGGTACTCTTTGAAGTGGGGTAAGTAAGGAAGGAGCGACGAAGATCTATCAGAGGGGAGAAGGAACAAGCAAGGAACCAAGCGAATGATTTAGGTTGGTATTCTTTGCTTCTCTCCTATCTACTTCTCATAAAGGAAAACGAAAGTAACTTTAGTTTGTTTGTTTCTAAGATAGCTACCCGTCTTAGTCGGACTAACAGCTCTACATGGACACTAGATTTCCCAATAATAATAGTGGGGGGAAGCCACCCTCCCTGTGACCCCCCAGTAACACCTGTAAGCCCCCCATGCATGGGCTAGTCATGGAAAGAATATAACACAACCCAACATAGAGAATTCTTGGAGCACTCTAGCATTGGAACACGGAAAGCAAAGAAAGGACCAAGAATGAAAAGGAAAGAAAAGATCAAGCAAGGAAGAGAAACATCTAGTAGGTACAACAATGTTTCTTGCATGTATCAAGTTGTATTTATGGTTTTCTTGCTATATTTGGCACGCATGGTAAATGCATGCATGTTGTTGGTTCTCTTGCTATCATTGGCATGGGTTTTTCTAGGTGTGACCATGTCTTTTAGCCTTTCCTTGCCATTTCTCGATAGCCATGGTGTGGTGGGTTCTCTTGTATTTGGTTGACTTGGAATTCCATATGGATTTGAAGCTGAGTGGGGTGGTCTTAGGATTATTCACAAGGCCTAGGAATCCCAGGCTAGGATACATGGAAAATCCTGGATGTCAGCACCTCGATTAATCTAAGGAATCCCTTGATCGATAGTGGTGGGATTCATGGTAAAGCTCAGGGGTGAATACCCTTGATTGGGCCTAAGAATCCCTTGAGTGGTAATGGAGGGATACATGGTAAATATCATACGGTGGTGACCTCGTAGGCCTAGGAATTACTTGAATGGTAATGGCAGGATATAAGGTAAATCAAAGAGGTTGAGAGAGACAAATTCCTCATAGATTAGGTGGAGAGATCTAGAGGCATCCATGCTTGTTTAGGGCCTAGTGATCCAGTGGGTATTGCAGTAAATATCGTTTCTATGGATGAGGGTTGAGGTGGTTTGGCCTCAAGAAGCCTTGGTTGGTTTTGTTCTAAGTCCCACATTGATGCTTGGAGTATGGCACGAGGGTGATTTGCTGAAAGAAATATTTGGTTTAGTCAATCTATGGTCGAGTGGTTCTTGGAATTCCTGGACATGGTTGTCTTATGCATTCATTAATTAGAGTTATTTCTTCTGGGTATTTTATGTGTAAATATACTAGTTCATATGTGATTCTTATAATTGTTATATCGTTCTTATTTATATTGGTTTTATGTTGGTTATGAGTATGTTTTATAACTGACTTGATGTATGGCTATCATCATCTTTTGATTATAAAATGAATGTGCAATGAATATATGGCCTAATAGATGATAATGAATCTAATGTGATGAGGCATCGATATTTCTTGATGAATATCAGATAAGTATGAGACCCCTATGCTCATATATGTTGTTATGACCTGTAAATTTCATATTTTTGACATGTTTGATGAAATTCCTATCATGTCTAGGAGGGGTCATATCAAGTAAGTGTACCAATTATTGCATTAGTAGTCTTATTCCATTTTTATTTATTAGTCTTGAAAGTTTCATGAATTTCTAGGTAGTGGCCTGAGTCCTAGCCCTGAAAAAGTCGCACAAAATATAGGGCCGTTGGCTTAGAACTATCTAGAAAAGTCCATAGCCACTGGCAAGCCTTGCTGTGGGAAAAATGGAAAGATTTTGTTGCATTCATGCCTTTTCAAGGGAGCAAATCAGGCTCTAAGACATTAAAAATATAATTTGTCTCAGGTGTTAAGTAGTTGGAAGGGTTGGTTACCTTCTGAAGGGTCTGTAGCTCCTAGGGAAGGTCAAGTTTGGTTTTGTTTTATCATTTCCACTTCCTTAATTATACCTAGGGAGTTGAATCACATCATAGTATACTCATCAAATGTTTATGCCAGTGGACTAGTTAGCTTGGGTAAATGTGGGAGGAGGATATTACAAAGTGGTATTAGAGCATGGTTCACCACTTGGACATGATGGGCAGTGTGTCTGTCATGCATTCATGTCAGTTGCATATATGTGTTCTTTATGCTTGTGGTTTATGCACTTTTTGTGTATGCATGGAGGTGGTCATGATTGCAATAGTGTTACCATGTAAAAGTGGATGGTGTGTTATTGGATGTGTTCGTCATGAGCTTATGTCAATAATGCAGTGGTTAGGCATGTTAGTTCTTATATATTGTTATGAATACATTGATATGGTTGTAGTTATCATGCATAAGGTCATGGTATGTTGTTTGTATGATCATGCATTGATAATCGAATAGTGGTTAAACTAATGTTATATGCTGATGTGATTATGATTATACATCTATTGTGCTAATTTTCTTGATATTGCAGGTGAGATATCCTCCCCTAACCTATGTTGATGTATGATGGTTATGTTATGTTTTGGTTTCAACTACCATGTTATACTTGTAGGAAAAAGATCAAATATGACTAGAAATATGGTAGACTATAGTCTACAAGGCTCTCCTTATGGATCAGATGAGAAATGTGGTATTGGGCACTCTTTTGACTTAGAAAACGCATTGAGAATTTTGAAGAAAGAAATAAGAAGTTGCAATGTTGTTGTTTTTTATTGGGCTGACCTAGGTTTGGTCTATATTGCACATTGAAGAAACCCTTAATCACTGGACCTTTCAGTAATGACCTGAAAGCATATCGCAACCTCACTCGAAGTGAATATGGGACGTTGCAGAACTAGGTTTCTGCAGCCTTGAGGGATGATGCGATGTGGTACTTTTATGTTATTTTATATTTAACATATATAGATTACTTCACCACATTAATTTAATCACATAGACATGTCATATAAACCCATAAATAATCATTGCGCTATAATAACACGCTATTATAATAAATTGCTATGCTACAACAAATAATAATCAAATATACACATGATGACATAGATTATACCATGGTTCATCCCAATGTGGGACTACATCCACAAGAACTATTTCTTATAATAATAAATTTGTACAACAAATAGTTCTTGGCCTGCGCACTCAACTACAGGTTGTTTATGCACTCAATTGTAGGTTAGGCCTCTATTCACTCAGATGCATAGTCTTTCCTTCACTACAAACTACAAATCACAATAATTCGACCATAAACACATATCTGGACCATAAATATCAATCCTCTTCTTATTATTTTACCCTATATATACTATTACATGAAGGGTACATTGTTACAATACCATGAGCCACATACCATGGACTTCCTAATACAAGCAACTATGGTCCAAAAATTATTTATATTTTACATAATTACTATCTTTTTACAAAAAACGAGGGGCTTTGACCCACCTCGAAGCCTCCACACTATGTGATATATCTATTGCATGGTCTACTTGGCACTCCACTGTGCAGTCCACTTCATGCTCCGCTGCATTCTTTACTTCACACTCTTCTCCACAAAATGCAGAGTCTTCACCAAAATCTAGGCCAAGTTGGGTTACACCCAACAGGCCTCCAACACTCACATGTGACTCGTCATGAGTCGCTCATTTGCTTTGCCTCTAGTTTTTGTCACAATGTTATTGTAGGTCTCGTTGAACTTTTGCATAATCTTTGTGACCTGCTTCTCTTCAATATGTGCTTACTTTAGTAGTGCCTTTGTCACATGTTCTTCATCCTTTTGTACCAATGTTGTATCCCTCTCTCAAAGTTGTTGAATCTTCCCATCTACTACCTGCGATAGTTGGAGGGCCTCATCCTACCAAGGTTGAGTCGTCTGTGTCAAACTCTATTCTTCTTCTTCATCTTGTCAATTTTCTTCTAGAGGGCCTTCAACTCATTGATCTTCATGAGCTTATGTGAGATTGGTAAGTTCTTCACAGATGGTTGGGTGGTAACCATAGTGAGGCCTACCATGCAGCTTCATAGACATTTGATACTACTAGTGGAAACTATGAATCCTCCATCTCTCTCCATATTAACATTGCAATAATCAAAATTAACCATGCATAACGGAATGTGGTATGTTTCTCCTAGAATTCGCGAAAATAATCCAGAAATTCCTTGCATAGGTATTCAAACCAGTTGTATTGAACCCTAAGTAACTTTGTGTTGTGTTGTACAACAACCCCCCATTTCATATTATTTTACTTTCAAACTATTGGGTTGTGTTATATTCTTTCCATGACTAACCTACGTAGTGAACTGGGGGGTTAGAGGGGGGTGGAGCCCCCCCTTCGTTGCGCCGATTGCGCAGGTGGGGTGACAGCCCCCCTATCTGGGGGTTTGAGAGGGGTGGGTAGCCCCCTCTACGGGGTTCGGTGCAAGCGCCCCAAGAAATTTTTTTTTGGACCCTATATTAGGTTGGGCGAACCTACCTATGGTTTTTCGGTCCATGGTTTTGGACGCGATGGTTTCAGTCCATGGTATTGGATGCTTCGGGATGTATAAATATGTATTGTAACATTGAAAGGAATATAATGAAAAATCAAGCTGGTAGTCTCAGTTTTGATACCTAGTGGGAAATCTCTGTGTATATGTGTTTTATGTGTTATGCTCTCGCATTTTTATTTTTCCTATGATTTAGAATTCGTATGCAGGTAATTTCTATACGGGGTTAAAACCTAGACAAACTATAATATGAAATGGGTCCCTTTTAGATTTATGAATAAAATTGGTATCAACTTATCATTCCTCAAAAGGTTCGAAAAGAAATAATATATTATAAACCTTTTGAGTGAACATAAATTGGTCTTATAAAAATAAATGAATAATTCTTTATTATTCCGATCGCAAGATCGCATATCGCAATAATAAAGGATGCATAACAAAAAGACCCATTGGTTTGTCCCAATGTGACAAGCAAATAACTATCGAATATCGGGAAAGGTAAGCGATTGTAACAAAAGGCCCTCTCTCTATGCTCCGATGTGATATCGCTATCGGTGATCGGGGAATATAACACACATGCAACAAAAGGCTCCCTTCTAAAAACTCCCGATGCGAATTAGCTTTATCGCTATCGGCAATCGGGGATTTCACAATGACACAAATGTAAATACTCGAGCATTCCTCCAGTCTCCGATTGCGATAAAGCTAAGCGCGAATTTCAAAAAGGATTGTAAAGACTTGGGTATATTATGTTAAATTATTATTAAAAGCCTTTCTATTCCCGATAGTGATTCACTTGTGATCAACCGCCAAAAAATCAAAGCCACGCTTAAATGAATTATTCAGTGAATAAACAATATGATGAGCATTTAAATGATTGACAGGTTTAACTGGCCAATTAATGGATCAGTTATGCCAAAATCTCTTCAGAGATTGTATCCGTGGCAATATTATTTTAATCCTCCATTATTCATTGATTGATATAACTCTTTCATGGTTGGTTTGCACCACCTATTCTCTGCATTACATTCATTTTATCTCATGCACAGAGCTCCTCCAAAGCAGCAAATTTATGCCAAATGGGGAGAAATCTAAAAAAATTGGAACAGCTTCAGCTTCCGCAGTAACAGGGCAATCTACCGTCGATCTGAGACTAAGCAAAAAAGGATTGATCTCAGACACTACATGTCTTGGTCTCGACAATACTAGTTGGCAGAGCATCTATAATCTAGTTGAAGCCGAAGAGCTTGAAGCAGTATCAGTACACGCTACAGCAGGTTTGAACCGAAAGTCCGAGGCTACCCTAAAGGATTTAGTCGATTCTTACTTACACTGGATAGTGGCTCGAGAGAAAATTCTTCCATACACAGATGTAGTAAGGTGGGCAGTTGAGGAAATCCCAGTTACAAATAGAAAATTTTGCACAATCGATGGGAGAGTCTTCGGTTCGTTTCAATCCAATGATTTGAGACAAATGTACCATTTGCCGAAGCAACAGAAGAAGTATAACAAAGCATTTCTAGAGAAGTTCAGAGATGAAAATGAAACTGAATCAGCACCTATATGGGAATGGAGACAGAAGCCCACAAGACACAAGCATGAGTTCGCGGATAAGTATTCTGTCGATTCATTGTGTTCTCCTTATTGTTACGCTAGGGCGATGATGTGTAGAATTTGGGGGTTGCATGATTCCTCAAAATTCTCAATATAAATGGTTCCTTTAATGTAATCAGCGGTCAATAGTGAAATAATGGATTGGGGGAATATATTATCTTATAAGTTAGCAACTGCTATTCTTGAATTCAGAAATAAAACTCGCATTACCGATAGGTCTATCCCTCCATTTTATTATAGTGCGTACATCTTAGATACTCTTTTTTTTAACTCTGAACTTTCTGTGCTGGGGTGGAGATGGACTCTAGAGGACCCCATGCTGATTCATATCTATCACCAGAAGTTGTGTAAAGCCCATTATAAAGACCACCTGTATCAAGTTTGCAATGGCTTTATGTTGACCATTTACTATGCAATTTTTGACAAGCTTGCTCCTAAGATTTCCTCACAAGAAGATATTGACTTAACCGCCCCAGGAAACTGGTTTGGAGAGGATAAATTTACATATATAAGAGTTTTCGGCAACCTTGCTAGGCCTCATGTTTTCCCCTTGTACATACCCATCAAACTATTGGCTAGAGAGATAGCATATCAACTTACGTCCACAGGAGCGACCAAGACTCTCAGGAATTCAAAAAAGCAAGTTTGGCCTCTTTTTCTTCTAAGGTGTGGTGTTTACACTCTGCATGACTATAAGCATGCAGAGAAAGAAGCAGAAAAAAAAAATATACTAAATCTCACCGCTCTTCCTAATAGATGATTTGATCCAAGGAAAATCTTCTATAATGTACTGGAACAGGCAAAACTCACTAAGTTTGAAGATAAAGAAGATGAGTTTGATGACCTATTTTCTTCGGCGGAGTCATTATTTCAGGTTCAAACACTAGCAAAAATGAGATATCACGATGATGGGTTAGTGGAATTCAACAAACTCAGAAAGCAGAGGTTGCAAACTCTGCCTCTAGATTTACTAGCTACTGCCCCGATGACATAATCAAGCGAGCCTGAACAACGACTTACTGACGAACCTCCTGCTACATCAGAAATTTTTGAAGAAGTCCAGAGGAAAGAGCAGGAGGAAGTACAGAGGAAAGAACAGGAGGAAGTGCGAAGGAAAGAGAAAGATAAAATACATGAGGAGGAATAGAAAAAGGAGCAGGATAAGAGCAACAAGGATGTGAATGTCGATACCCAGATTGACCCGAAATTGCTCCAAGAATGGTAGCAATTCGACTTAATCATAAGCAATATGGAAAGCTCAGAAGATGCCGATACATACATAGCGACAGATACACAGGATACAACATCAAAAAAGGTTCCAAGTGAAGGAACCAGCAGCCTACCCCTTAGTACAGACTTAGAAATAATTCCTAAAGATCCTTCAGATCAAATCATTTTGCAAGTGGAGGATATACCTCCATTGGATGTCTTTTACAGCCCAAAACATAGGGCTGTAGTAAAGCAACAGTGGAAAAGGAGAAGGATTGATCAACCTTCCCTGTTCCCAGAACAAACAGAGATAGTCAACGTAGTTTGGAAAGAGGAGTCCGATCCTTCCGATGACCTAACAAAGTTGTCCCAGTATGACGGAGCCTATTCAGCGGCTGCCATGGATAAGGCATCGAAAGTGAGTAATTTGCTAAAAGAAAAAGACCAGGCAATCATTTTGTTACAAACATAACTATCAGAGGCACAACAGAAAGCTGAACAATTAGAACAACAATTTTCAACTTAGCAACAGTAAAATAATCAACTGAATAAGAAGCTACTTGAAGAGAAACAGAGGGTAGATTCAAGTGCAATTCAAAGGCAGAAAGAATTATCAGAAGCATTGGCAAAATTGAAGACGATGAATGAAATAATGGTAAAGACAAAAGATGAGAAAATTGCTCAGTTATCACTTCAAATAGAGAAGTTCAAGAGTCTTCCGCAGCCTGCTGATTTCAGGACAGAAGCGCTACAGATTAATAAGGCACTGGTAACACAAATAAGACTATTGTGTCATAAAATTGCTCAAGTTGAACCCTTGTGTGTCATAACAACATCAATAATTGATAAATCAGTCGATGCTAGACAAGACTTAGAGCAGGCCGATGAGACCTTAACGGATTTTCTTACTTGGCAAGACACTAGTGAGGGACAAGAAGCAAATTTGCCTAAAATCCTAGAATCACATAAAGAAATCCTATTCTTGGAATGGCAGTCCCAATTGATGAAGGCAGAGAGATTAGTTTCTAGATGCAAATTATCCACAAGTAATTTGATTGAATTAATTAACAATACTCTCTATTTATCTAATATGATCTCTCAATGTACACCAGGTAAATTTCTATCGGCTAAAAAATTGGATCAATCATGTTATCAAGAGCTGGAAAAGAATGGGAGGTTGATTATAGGTATTCAAAGTTTAATTTGGGACACCTATTGGTTGTTCCTAGTAAAACCATACAGCCAGAGAGCCGCCCTCAAGTGTCTAATAGATGCAATCGGATGTATCATTCCCTATATACACGATGCCACATACTTAGCTCAGCTCAATTCTCGTCTCAGCCACCCTCAAGAAGTGGAACCGATGCTAGTGATATGCCAACTCAGATCAAAGGGAAAACAACCAGAGTAATGAATCATGCTGCCGACTACCAAATTGCTATGAAGGAGATATTCAAGATCAAGTTTTACCAATTAAATAGCATTTTAATTTTGTATTTTGTTTAATTAAGTATTTATAGATGCTTTCATGCATTTAGAAAGGGTCCTCAGTTTTTGTATAAGACTCAAACATGAAGTTGCACTACTGTACTTCAGGTATATTGTTTTATAAAGACTGGGCCAAATTATTCCAATTTTTGACAACGAAGCTTTTATGTGGATGTGCACTACTACCTTTATTTAAAAGTATCTCTGAGTTGAAAGAAGGAATTCGAATTGCGATTGATGTTGGGAATGATTTGTCTATGTCTGAATTCATTCTGTTTATGTGAATTTTTATTTGATTACTCTTGCTATTATTGAATATATGCATGTGTTTCAACAACATTCTTTATACTTTCCACTATTGGATGTTTACGGGATGCTTTTCTTTTAGTCATACATGTATCAATAATATATAAAGGACAAGTGTAACAATGTTTTATTAATTACTTTGTTCAACTATTTGAACAAAGCAATTATTATATGAATGAATGTCTATGTTTATCGAATAGAATCATCTATATGCTTATTGATGAACAGAGATCATCAAACGTTGCACTTAAGAATAGAAATTTCTCGGGATAGAATAGTTATTTGTATTTTCGCTATTTAGATTAAGCCATCCATCCATTATCACTTATTAGAAAACCAATCACTCATCTGTCCCCTTTTTATTCATCATTGGGAAACTAGTCCCATTATCCAGTCGGAGCCACCAACCCAAACGGAAAAGGAGCTGCATTAAGGTCTGGACCGGTTGGTTTTCCTCGATGTTGATGCAACGATTTTCGAGGCCTCAACATTTATGGCACTAGACGGAGGGCTTGAACTATGAATGGTGAGTAAATAAAAATCTATAGACCATTCTCAGAGTAAATCTCCCTCCACCTCACCTCGGACCTCCCGTTTGCATTCTGAAATACCAATATCCAAACGAGAAGAAGAGGAACCAACTACCACTACTCAATCCCATCATACTTTAGAATGATTAAGTCCTGAGTCCCCTGAAGTTCAGTCTCTCATCCAGAAACTTCAAGGCTTTTCCATATCACCTCAGAAATTTGAAGTATCTCAAGGCAGTGTGACTTCGCAATTCAATCTACCTCACCCTCTCACCAGAATTCAAAGTGGAAAACTCAGCATTGAACCTGTTGAGTTGCCTTTACCGAAAAGGAAAAAGGCTAAAAAGAACACTGAAGGATCTGGTAGTAATACCTTTTCTTCATCATCCTCCATCTCATCCTCTCCAATGCGAAGTCAAACATCCACTCCCCCATTACATATTGTTGTTCATCAGGGATCACCAACTTCAGCATCACAATCTATTCAATCTTCAATACCAACTCCTCCCCAAACACCAGGAACTCCATGGACAATTGTTGTTACTTCTAAGATGGCCCAGAATCCATGGAGCAGTCTTGGTGCGGTCATTATGCCTGCACCATTACACCCATTACTTGATTATCCTGAGAAATGGTTACCAAAATTTAATCCAGATGCTAGAACATTGGCTGAGGAAGATATTAACAATTTCATGTTATCAGTTAATCTAAAAGGAGTGACAAAAGAAGATGTTGTTGTTAGGCTTTTCCCTTACACCTTACAAGGATCAGCTGGGTCTTGGTATTTTTTCCTTACCCTCTGGATCCATTACCAGCTGGAATATCTTTCAAGAGCAGAGTCTCACTAAGTATGGCGATGATAGATCCTTAGCGACACTAATTAATGTTGTTTCAAATCTAAGGATTGAATCTAGAGAACCTATCAAGGAGTTTAACTCCCAATTCAATAAACTCTTGAATCAAATCCCTACTGATTCCAAGCCAAGTGAGCAAATCAGAAGCGAGTGGTATATAACAACCCTACCTTCAAATATAGCCATTTTTGTATATAAGGTAGGAAAACCAACTTTAGCCGAAAACATGAAAGAAGCGCTTGCTGTGGAGAAACACATTATTGCTTTAGAAAAGAAAGCTGCTCTCGAAGATAGGAAATCAAAAAAAAAATCTTTTAAATATGATTCAAAGGAAAAGGTACCCACAAAAAAGTCGGCCGCAACATTACCTCAAAACCAACCATCATCCTCAAATATACCTTCAACATCTAAAACGTTGGTAGTATCGGATTCTATGGATTACAATATTGTTGATGATATGAAGAAGACAAAGGAAAAAATTTCCATGTTTGAACTTAGCAAACTAAAACATCAGCAGAAATTGCTTCTTAAGGAACTAAATGCAGTGCCTTCTTCACCTCTTCCTAGTGCTAAAGTTGCAAATGATTCAGGTCAACCACCTTCTGGTAGGATTGAAGCTATTGATACAAGTTTAATTGGAGACAGATCAAATTCCCATACTCCCCCTTTCCTCTTAACCTATGAGATCTATAATTGAAATCTACACAATTGTTTGATTGACTCAGGGGAATCCTCTAATATAATGCTAGCTTCAGTTTGTTCCAAACTGAACATTGAACTCCAAAAGTCTGCAATTCACATTGTGCAATTGGATAGAACCAAGGTCCAGGTTTTAGGGGAAATCAACTCTGTAACTATCAGGTTATCAACTGATCCATGAGTATTTCAGAGAATTGATATCATAATTGCTGATATACCTAAGTTTTATGGTTTAATCTTGAGTAGGGATTGATCTGAGAAATTCCATGGTTATATTTCTACCGATTGGTCCCATATGTGGCTACCTTACAAGGGAAAGCCAAATCAAATTAAAATTGATCGAGAGAAACATATGACCCGTACAGTCACTGAATTTGAACAGGAAAATCAACCAATAGCATTTAATAATAATATTTTGGGGAATTACTCTTCTGAATCATTCTTTGGCAATTATACTACCCAACCATCTCCTTTATCAGTAAATAATTTCACATCCAAAATCGAAATTTTTTCACAAACTGATAGATCAAGATGTGTTAATATTGCTGAGAAAACTACAAATAAAATTGTTGATAATTCTTTATTTTGGTCACTATACTTTGACGGATCTAAATCCAGTGAAGGATCAGGAGCAGGGTGTATTTTAGTTAGCCCTGAGGGAGAAAAAACTATGTTGTCTTGTAGGTTGGAATTTGAATGCAAAAATAATACAGCTGAGTATGAGGCCTTAGTTCAAGGACTATATAAAGCTATTGGTCTTAAAGTTCAATATTTGAAAGTGTTTGGTGATCCAGAGATTGTCATAAAACAAGTTAGAAATACAATTCATTGTCTTTCTAGTCACCTCAAGCACTATCAGTCTTTGGTCCAGGAACTTATATCTCAATTTTTAGCATTCAATATTTCTCCTATCCCTAGATCCCGGAATGTAGCAGCTAACTTGCTAGCCAATGTTGGTTCTAAACTCCTACCTTCCGAAGATTATACCCCAGATAGATTTTTAGTAGAGTTAATTTTTAGACCATCAATTCCTGACAATATCACCAATTGGCGAGTGTTCAATCACGATGAAGACATATTAAATTTCTTGACTTCTGACAAGTCCTACGATGATCAAATCATTGATGAAAGTAATCATGACCTCCAGATGAAGGAAAAGTAGGAAGAAAACTCAATACCGAAACCAGTGGTTAAACTAGAGGATCTCTATGATATTACAGACAGGTTTAGGTAGGTAATGAATTCAAAGCTCCAAAGTTCCACTTTAAGATTTGAGTTGATAAACCTTGGTACTGAGCAAAACCCTCAAAACATCAATTTGAGATTAGGACTTTCTATGGAAGAAATAACATCATTCATTAGGGTATTAGGAAAAAATAAACATGTCTTCGCTTGGAAATATGATGACTTAAAATCATACGATACATCAATCATTCAGCATACCATTCCAATGCTTTCTGAACAAAAACCAGTCCAACAGAAGTTGAGGAAAATTCATCATAACTCAGAGAGTCAAATAAAATCAGAACTCAATAAACTCTTGAAAGCTAAGATTATTTTTCATGTCTGGCATTCAAGCTGGGTTTCCAATATGGTGCTTGTTAGAAAGAAAAATGGCGACATCAGGATTTGCATAGATTTCAGAAATCTGAATAAAGCAAGCCAAAAAGATAATTTCCCATTGCCTACCATGGAGTAGATACTCCATTCATTAGCAGGTTCTGAGTTAATTTCCTTTTTAGATGGTTATTCAGGATATAACTCAATTTTGGTCCATCCTGATGACAGACTCAAAACTACCTTCAGAACAAAATGGGGAACTTATGCTTACCAAAAAATGCCTTTCGGACTTATTAACATAGGAGCTACATTCCAAAGAGCAATGGATATAGCTTTCAAAGGATTGATCAATAAAAAAGTAGTTGTCTATTTAGATGATATTACTGTATTCTCCAAGAAGAGATCCAATCATTTACATGATTTAAATCAATTCTTCGAACGCTACAGAATGTATGGTATTTCACTCAATACCAAAAAATCCTTCTTTGCTCTTAATCAAGGAAAGCTCTTGGGCTTCATTGTTTCCAGAGATGGTATTTATATTGATCCAGATAGAATTAAAGAGATCTCTAAAATTCCATTCCCTCATAACAAAAAATCCATGCAGTCATGTTTAGGTCAAATTAACTTTGTTAAGAGATTTGTTCCCGATTTTTCCCAGATTATTTTACCATTGCAAACCATCATTAAGAAAAATTCGGTGTTTAGATGGGGATCTCCAGAAAAGGAAGCATTTGACTCTATCAAACAATCAATAATCAATTCCCCCGCTTTAAACACTCCTAATTTTTCTAATCATTTCATACTATATACTATCGCGTCCACTTCATCTTATGCAGCAGTACTCACTCAGATTAATCATCATAACTTGGAAGCACCAATTTCATTTTATAGTTCAAATCTTCAAGGTGCTGAACTTAATTATTTAGAAGTTGAAAAACAAGCCTTTGCTGTGTACAAAGCTATCAAACATTACAGACCCTTCCTTTTAAAAGCCCATACAAAAGTTATAGTTCCTTATTCAGAAGTAAGACAATTACTAATCCAAAGGGAATTAGGAGAAAAAAGGGAGAATTGGGTTACATCACTACAAGAATATGACTTGGAAATAAAACCAGCAAAGATTGTTAGGGGCCAAGGTTTTTTTAGGTTATTAGCAAGAGCATACAACATTCAAGAATCAGGTGATACAGAACATACTGAAGAAAGCAATCAGATAAGTATCACTGATCCTGAATCACAATATGCAGACTTGATCTTCTATTTAAAAAATGGATATGCACCTCCTAATCTTTCTTATAAAAACAAACATGCCATTAGATTAAAAGCAAAAAAACTTCATAATCATTGATGATGTACTTTTTAGGCAAAATTATGATTCAATTTTATTAAGATGCCTAGAAAAACCTGAAGCGCAAAAGGTTTTGGAGGAGCTACATGACAGACTAGCAGGAGGACATTTTGGAGCTGATACAACAGCCCACAAAATCATTCATGCTAGATATTATTGGCCCACCCTATTCAGAGATACTCACGAATATGTAAGGAAATGCCGAAGTTGTCAAATCTCCAGTGGAAGACAAAGAAAACCAGCATTCCCTTTGCAACCAGTCAACATTGATCAACCTTTCGAGCAATGGGGATTGGATATCATTGGGGAAATAACTCCACAGTCCTCCAAACAACATAAGTATATCCTTACTCCTACTGATTACTTTACTAAGTGGGTTGAAGCAATTCCTTTAAAAACAACAAACTCTGAAGTAATTATAGAGTTTATAGATCAATTCATCATTACCAGGTTTGGTGTCCCAAATGCTCTTGTTTCAATAATGGATATTATTTCTCTGGAAATTCTATGTTTGAGTTCACCATTAAAAGAGGATTTAAATTAAAATATTCTGCAAATTACTATCCTCAGGGTAATGGTTTAGCAAAATCTACCAATAAAAATCTAGTCAAAATTATTAAGCGAACTATTGAACAAAATCATAAAAATTGGCATAAATCTTTGATATTTGCACTATGGGCTGATAGAATAACACAGAAGGCTTCCATAGGTACTTCTCCATTCAACCTTGTATATGGGAAAGAAGCAATTCTACCAACCAATCTATTGCTTCCTTCTCTAGCCCTAGTTCAATTTATTGAAGAAAGCCCCCCTTCTTCTATTAAACTTAGACATGATCAAATCTTAAAATTAGAAGAAGAAAGAGAAAATGCCAAAATTACTTATGCAAAACATTAGCAAATTATCAAGTCATCTTTTGATTCAACTTCATCCAGTTAAAAACAATTGCATGTTGGTGATGTAGTTCTGAAATGGGACAAAGCCCATGAGGATAAAGGAAAACACACTTAGTTCTAGAGAATGTGGCTTGGACCATTTCAGATCAACGAGAAGATAGGCCATTCTACGTTCATATTACAAGATCTATTAGGTAAGAGGGATTCTCTTCCTGTTAATGGCCTCATATTAAAGAAATTCTTCAATTGAGGAGGTAACCCCTTCTCCTTTTGTAAATATTCAAATTTCAGTAGAATTTGTAGTGTTTAGGATTATTAGGAAATAAAGTTGTAAGATATCTCCCATTGGCCTTGGCTATACTGAAAAAGTTTCTCAAAAGAAGTAGTTTTGATATTTACTTTTAAAATAGAAACCTTAAACAAAAGGATAATTTCTAGGAAGTTAGGTATATTCACATTCTGAAACCCCATTTCATTTTTGTGAAATCTTCTCGAGATATAGAAGTACTGTAAATCATTTTAATGTTTTCAAAATGGCCACAAAAAAGGGTTATCAATATCAAAACAGAAACTAATTCAATCTTAGCATCTTCAACTCTTACCCTGTCATCCATGCTCTCTTAAGGATAAAATTGTTCATCACATTCATCAAAGTTTATGATTACTCAGAGTGTAATTCTAAAAATATTTGATATAAAAGGTAAGGGGTCTTATTACAAGCCTTCTTACCATGATCGTTGGGAAATAGTTTAACCGACATTACCAACACTACATACCAAAACAGGGTAATGGCTTATAATCATAAGACAAGGGGTCTCATCACGAACCAACTTGTTCGGTTTGATTACAACCAGTGAATGGCATTGTTAAATAGCTGGCCACCAAACCAGGGCAATGGCTTTTTATCTTAGAAAAGAAAAAGAAATGCAAAATATGAAAGCATATTTTTGGATTCATTCTTTTAATCATACTTTGAAATGGATGGGATAATGGACAATCAAATGGTTAAAAGGTATCCTTATCGAAACTATGAACGTTTGCTGGCAGCAGAGGCTCTACCTATGACAAAGGAGTCATTAAAATGGCTAAGTTGAAAAGGTTCTTTGTTTTATCATTATCAACCAATAGAGGCCAATTTAAAACTTAGAATGTATGTAATTTTAGCAAGAGAAGAAATTAGCAAAAATAGCTCTTATTAAATTCAGAATGTATGTATACCTAGTTATACTAGAATTTTCCTCTTTGATAAGGTTTCTATATAAAGAAAGTCTAAGTATTTCAACATTTCTCAGAGATAACTGTTTCTCCCAGTGAATCACCAATTGTTGTGTTGTACAACAACCCCCCATTTCATATTATTTTACTTTCAAACTATAATATGAAATGGGTCCCTTTTAGATTTATGAATAAAATTGGTATCAACTTATCATTCCTCAAAAGGTTCGAAAAGAAATAATATATTATAAACCTTTTGAGTGAAAATAAATCGGTCTTATAAAAATAAATGAATAATTCTTTATTATTGCGATCACAAGATCGCATATCGCAATAATAAAGGATGCATAACAAAAAGACCCATTGGTTTGCCCCAATGTGACAAGCGAATAACTATCGGATATCGGGAAAGGTAAGCGATTGTAACAAAAGGCCCTCTCTCTATGCTCTGATGCGATATCGCTATCGGCGATTGGGGAATATAACATACATGCAACAAAAGGCTCCCTTCTAAAAATTCCTGATGCGAATTAGCTTTATCACTATCAGTGATCAGGGATTTCGCAATGACACAAATGTAAATACTCGAGCATTCCTCCGATCTCCGATTGCAATAAAGCTAAGCATGAATTTCAAAAAGGATTGTAAAGGCTTGGGTATATTATGTTAAATTATTATTAAAAGCCTTCCTATTCCTGATAGTGATTCACTTATGATCAACCGCAAAAATATCGAAGCCATGCTTAAATGAATTATTCGGTGAATAAACGATATGGTGGGCATTTAAGTGATTGACAGGTTTAAATGGCCAATTAATGGAGCAGTTATGCCAGAATCTCTTCAGAGATTGTATCCACGACAATATTATTTAAATCCTCCATTATTCATTGATTGATATAACTCTTTCATAATTGGTTTGCACCACCTATTCTCTGGATTACGTTCATTTTATCTCATGCGCAGAGCTCCTTCGAAGCAGCAAATTTAGGCAAAATGGGGAAGAAATCTAAAAAATTTGGAACAGCTTCAGCTTCCACAGTAACAGGACAATCTACCACCAATCCAGGACCAAGTAAAAAAGGATTGACCTCAGACACTACATGTCTTGGTCACGACAATACTAGTTGCTAGAGCATCTATAATCTAGTTGAAGACGAAGAGCCTGAAGCAGTATTAGTACAAGCTACAGTAGGTTCGAACCGAAAGTACGAGGCTACCATAAAGGATTGAGCTGATTCTTACTTACACTGGATAGCGGCTCGAGAGAAAATTATTCCATACATAGATGTAGTAAGGTGGGAAGTTGAGGAAATACCAATTACAAACATAAAATTTTGCACAGTCGATGGGAGAGTCTTCGGTTCGTTTCAACCCAATGATTTGAGACAAATGTACCATTTGTTGGAGCCACAGAAGAAGTATAACAAAGCATTTCTGGAGAATTTTAGAGATGAAAATGAAACTAAATCAGCACCTATACGGGAATGGAGACAAAACCCCGTAAGACACAAGCATGACTCCTCAAGTAAGTACTCTATCGATTCATTGTGTTCTCCTTATTGTTACGCTGGAGCGATGATGTGTAGAATTTGGGGGTTGCATGATTCCTCAAAATTCTCAATAGAAATAGTTCCTTTAATGGAAGCAGCGGTCAATAGCGAAATAATGGATTGGGGGAATATATTATCTGATAAGTTAGCAACTTCTATTCTTGAATTTAGAAATAAAACTCTCATTACCGATAGGTCTATCCCTCCATTTTATTAAAGTGCCTACATCTTAGATAGTCTTTGTTTTAACTCCGAATTTCCTGTGCTGGGGTGGAGATGGACTCCACAGGACCCCATGTCGATTCATATCTATCACCAGAAGTTGTGGAAAGCCCATTATAAAGACCACCTGTATCAAGTTTGCAATGGATTTATGTTGCCCATTTACGATGCAATTTTTGACAAGCCTGCTCCTAAGATTTCCTCACAAACAGAGATTGACTTAACCGCCCTAGGAAACTGGTTTGGAGAGGATAAATTTACGTATATAAGAGTTTTCGGCAGCCTTGCCAGGCCTCATGTTCTCCCCTTGTACATACCCGACAAACTATTGGCTAGAGAGATAACATATAAGCTTACGTCCGCAGGAGTGACCAAGACTCTCAGGAATTCAAAAAAACAAGTTTGGCCTCCTTTTCCTCTAAGGTGTGGTGTTTACACTCTGCATGACTATAAGCATGCAACGAAAGAAGCAGAAAAGATAAATATACTGAATTTCACCACTCTTCCTAATAGACGATTTGATCCAAGGAAAATCTTCTATAATGTACTTGAACAAGCAAAACTCACTAAGTTTAAACATAAAGAAGATGAGTTTGATGACCTATTTTCTTCGGCGGAGTCATTATTTCAGATTCAAACACTAGCAAAAATGAGATATCAAGACGATGGGTTAGTGGAATTCAACTAACTCAGAGAGCAGAGGTTGCAAACTTTGCCTCTAGATTTACTAGCTACTGCCCTGATGACACAATCAAGCGGCCCTGAACAGTGACTTACCGACGAACCTCCTACTACATCAGAAATTTTTGAAGAAGTCCAGAGGAAAGAGCAGGAGGAAGTACAGAGGAAATAACATGAGTGTTATGAAACCAGCTCAAGAAAAGATAGAAAAAATAGATGAACGCCTTAGAATTCAGCCTCTTCGAGGGGGCAACCTCCTTTACATTACATAAATGAACAATTCTTGGATGATACAAATGAAAGACCTCCTTTCTATATATAGGAGTCTAAGGGCTCATAACATAATCAGAGCCGACATAACAATAATAATGTAAGGGCACAATAATAACAATAGTGGGCTTCTATGGGGCACAATAGTAACAATATGGGCACTACATGGGTACATCAATATAATAAGTGGGTTGTACTAATAACAATAAGGGGTTACACTAGTAGTATAGGGGCCTAACATGCCCCTCTCCTTCAAAAAGTGTTTTCCTCAATGCTTGAGTAGTTATTGATGCTTCTGTATAAAATTCTTGTTCTCCCATGTGGAATCTTCAGCGGGTAAGTTCTTCCACTTGATGAGATACTCTGAAATTGATCGATTTTGTAGCTGTCGGGTTCTTGCTTCTATGACTGCTCCAGGTTCCAATATGATTTTTCTTTCCTCCTCAATTTTTGGCAATATTGTTTGAATTGGGATCTTTTGCAACTTTTGAATAAGTGGCCATACTTCTTCGTCCTTCTTCCATTCATCCCTTGCTTCGTTTATCCAATCTTGTTGGATAATAGAAATAGCACAAAACAATGCTTCCACATCCTCATCCTTGAAGAGTCTTCCCATTCGGTAAGGTCTCCATTTTTTAAGTGCATGTAGTATTGCCAACATATCCTTCTTATAAATAGCATGCTTGAGATGTAGCAATAAAAATACCCAATCACCTACATCAAAACATTTTTCGCTATGATGTTGATCTACCTGTTGTTTCGTTTGATTTTGCACCGAAGTGGCGTTATCCTTTAAAAGTTGGAGAACTTGTTGTTGATTCTCGATGTGATATTTCACTGCTTGAACCTTTTTCTTCTTGATATGTCCTTCTATATATAGAGTTTGAGGAGTGGTAATTTCTTCCAATCCTTTACAAGATATGGTCGGATTCATTTCTTGATACTCGATGTGATCTTTCACTTCTTGAACATTTTTCTCCTTGATATGTCCTTCTATCTTGATAGTTTGAGGAGTGGTAATTTTGACCAATGAATTACAAGATATGGTTGGATTCATTTCTTCTTTCTCAATGTGATCTTTCACTCCTTGCACCTTTTTCTTCTTGATATGTCCTTCTATCTTGAGAGTTTGAGGAGTGGTAATTCTTGCCAATGCTTTACAAGATATGGTCTGATTCATTTCTTCTTTCTCTGGGGTGGGGTCCTGGCGTATATCCTCTTCTTTTGATGTTTCTTGATCCTTTTCTTCCTCCTCTTCATATTCTATGTAAAATAATTTCTTCTCAGCACACTTATGACCTTTAGTGCATTTGCTATCACAATTGTAACAAAGCCCTTTTTCTCTTTTTTCTTCCAATTGTTGTGGTGTAACCCTCGTAGGTTGTGGAAGGCTAGGAGAAACAACACTTCCATCTTTATAGTTGTGAGGGGTATGCTTCCTGGTTTCCATAATTTTTCTTTCCACTATGTCACAAAGCCCTTTTACTCTTTCCAATTGTTGTGGTGTTGCTCTAAGGAAGGTGTTGCTCTTTGTATCCTCATAATGTGCTATCATTTCCTTCGTGAAAATTGACCACGTAACAAGTCTTTTACGAGAACAAAGCCCTTTATACCATAAAAATTGATCCGGTTCTAAATATGAAGATGCAATACATACCTTTTGTAATAGTGGTACACCATGTAGATCAAAATATTGCTCCATATGACGTATCCAATTTACTGGATCCTTGCATCGAACTTCCTCATCTTACTTTTTCTTGATTTTAGGAGCACAATCTTGAAATAACTGTAACTCTGTACTTTCATATCTTTAAGTTCTGAAATTGCGATCTGTAGTAGCCCTCTGCGTCCTCTTTCCAATGCCACCAGTCTGATTGAAATTGGATTCTCCAAAGAAGAGTTATGCCAAATCTCCCACAGTGACCTGATTATAGACTAGTTCACTAGAGCGAAGTTGTACGCCATGCCACGTGTCACTGTTTCGACCTTTGGCTCTGAAAATTATGTGCAAGAAACTACAGTCTGTCCTCTTTCTATACCTTCTTACGAAATTTCAATCTGATGCTCAGAGAGAAAGCTATGACAATTTTTCCAAGGTCACCTGTTTGGAATGTAATTCATGAGTCTACAAAAAGACCAACTTCCTCAGATCATATCTCCACAAATATAGCGCAAAAAGCTCTGAAATTCAGACCTGAGATTTAGCGCGATGTCTTTTGAAATGGGTTTTTTTTTTCGACTTCTAAAACATCGCAGAAAAAAAGTTATAGCGAAAATGCCACGATGACCTATTTGGAGCAGCAAAACCCTAGAATCCAAAGCTTTGATACCAAATGTTATGAAACCAGCTCAAAAAAAGATAGAAAAGATAGATCAACACCTTAGAATTCAGCCTCTTCGAGGGGCAAACCTCTTTACATTACTAAATTAATCAATCTGGATGATACAAATGAAAATACCTCCTTTCTATATATAGGAGTCTAAGGGGTCATAACATAATCAGAGCCTACATAACAATAATAATGTAAGGGCACAATAATAACAATAGTGGGCTTCTATGGGGCACAATAGTAACAATATGGGCACTACATGGGTACATCAATATAATAAGTGGGTTGTACTAATAACAATAAGGGGTTAAACTAGTAGTATAGGGGCCTAACATGGCCTCTTATGGATCTCCTTACCGAAGCTTGGGATTCTCCTATTTCGCCTTCCTCCTCCGAGCCGTCAGATTCTTGCTCAACTTCCTCAACTTCTATAGTGTTTCCTTTGGAGCTCTCGGCAAGGCTTGCCCCCTTGGGAGAAGAGGGGGTACCTTTTGCGAGGGGGGATGATTTTTTGATATTTGCTTCCTGTGTTTCCTCTATTTGTGAGCTTAGAGGGGCGAATTTATTTTCTTGCTCCATTCTGGAAGAGGGTTGCTAAGGGGCCTGCTGGGGGCCTCTTCCATTTGGACCGACATTCTTTTGGGTTTTCTTGGCTTGCTTGACCTGGTTCCAACCTTCTTCTTTACCCTTTTTTGATTCAGCATTGGATGGGCATCCTTTGGCGAAGTGACCGTATACATGGCATTTTCGGCATTTAATGGGCAACTGCTCATAATATAGCTTCTGCAAATGGGTCCAGCTTCCTACTTTGATTTTGATGGCTTCCGGAAGTCCCACCTCTAGATCTACTTCTACGCAGATTTGGGCATAGTCATATTGATCTTTGTTGTTTTCCCTATCTATGAATTTCTCGAGGGCGTTGCCGATGTGTTTTAGTGAGTTCCAGTTCCAGCAATGCACTCGAAGGTTTGGAAACCTGACCCACACCGGGATAGCCGTGGGAACGTTGACTGCAGGGTCGAAATCTGACGTCCATTTGTTGAGATAAAGCCCCTGGCGGCCCATGAAATAAGGGCCATTCTAGAAGATCAGATCCTTGTCATCCTTAGAGGAGAATTCGAAGAGGAAAAACCCTCATCCTAAGAAATAGGAAGTGACGCTATTCTTGATCAATGGAGCCCAGTTCTTGTTGACCCAGTTCTCAGTGGACTTAGGAGAAGGCCATAGTCCGGTGAACTGGCCAATGAGTGCCTGCTCAGCCAAGGACAGGGCGACTTGAATTGGGGTCTCTAGCGGCAAGGAGATTTCAGGAATATCCTTGAGCCTCTTGACAAACTTGGCTGCTTCACTCTTTTTCTTCCGTGACAAACCGGCCAAGAGCCAAGAGAAGGCTTCGGCAGATGAAGGCGGGGGGGGGGGGGGGGCCTGCCTTGGGTGAGCCCGGGACCTCCATGTGGGCAGACCCTAGCTCAAACACCTCCCAGCCGCAGACGAGCCACACAGAAGCGCAAGCTCTCAACTAAGAAGCTCAGGGACAAACGCAGCAAGACAGAGGGCCCAGGGCCACTGGGCCGCAGGACAGGGGGATTAAGGCCGTAGAACAGAGGCGCCGAAGCATAGGTAGAAGACTAGGTCTTCATGGATGCACCATCGCTCCAAGTCTCCAAGCTCCCTCTTAATCTCTTCGATAAAATCTCATGGCACCGGGTAATGTTAGAAGTTAGAATATATGTTATTTTATTCGGTAGAGATATTGAGTATTAATATATTATATTGGTTAAAAATTTTAATTAAAAGAGTTTTTGTTTTTATTTTATTATTTTTAAATGTAGATATTTTGTATTATCTCACATGAGAATTATATAGATTAATTTAGTAATATAAGTTTAAATTTGTAAAGGAAATTTATAAAAGCAAGTTGGGTGTGTTAAATTTTGACATATATTTATATGAGAAGATATTATTAGTGTTGCAAGAAAAAAACTAGTAAGTCATAACAACTATTGGGTAGAATATTTAGGCATCTGCAGTAACTAGTCACTACCCTCCTCTAAGGAGAAAGAAATATTGGTTGATCTCTTGGCTAGAATAGTCAACTTGTGGTCAAAACTATCAATTTTTTCCTCTAGCTTTGGAGTTTTGATAGGATTCTTGTGTTGAGTCCTCTTATACCTCCCTATGCCAAGTGAAATATTCAAATGAGGTTTAACCTTGTGTCGCTTCATTGATGGGAGCACATGCAATGCACCGAGTATAGTGGAAGTCACAACCCCCTTTTGTGTGAGCTGACATCATATCAAGGATGGGGGGAAATGCCTACCCTTGGACGCTCTTCCTTAGGGGTGATTGTGAATTTTATATTTCAATATACAACATTTAATTACCATCTCAAAACAAATTTACTAAGTACAATTTTTTGATTGAATATTAATGATTATATATATTTAACTTGAATACAAATCTCCCTGCTTATTATTATTATTATTATTGTAAACAAATAGAAAATAAACCAATACTCGATTATATTATGAACTAGCTTAGATCCATCTTACCTCTCGTTCTGAGAGGGATCAAATCTCTTTTCACTCGAAAAGATGTTGCATATCAAGAGATTTGATCCCTCTCACATAATAATAAGTAGGGAGATTTGTAAGAGATAAGTTTTTGTTTTTTAGAGAGATTAGATTTATTAATTGTGATGGAAATAAAATGTCTTCGAGTTAAATCTTCAAGCACTTGGTAAATCCTGAGTTAAGATGGATCTAGGTTAGTTTAATTATTAATTGCAATTATATTATTAGTTTTAATTTTAATTTAATTTAATTTTTAGTTTTATTGTATGTAATTTAAGCGAGTCAAAATATTTACATTGCATGTAATTTTATTCAACTTGGAACAAAGAACAAAATTACATTGTGTATATGCTAAAAGCATTCAATCATAGAAGCATTTCAACATATGAGTAATTAAAAAAAACTTGTAAAAACTTGCATTAAATATGTCGAAGTTAAGTATGAAAAAAATACCCTAACTTCTCCTTTCTGCCTTTCTTTTTCTAGACCTTTTTCCAACCCCCAAGATTGAGATCAGTTGGTACCACTGCTAGTTCATTTCCAATTGTTTGCAAGGGGACTTCTTTGTCTGAATCTGAGCTCATGGAGTTGTGAGTTCTCTTGATACCCCCCATGCTCACTTCTTTGTGTATTTCCTCCTTCTTCTGCTTTAATGCGTGGAGCGCTACTAATTCAGTTGCAGTGCTAGGTTAAGCCACAATCTCTTCTGATTGATTACCGTGTTGGTCTTGAGCATCCACATTTGGTTGATTCATCGTGGTCTCTTCTTCTTCTTCTTTCGACAAGTGAAGATCAGATACTTTCCATCCCCTTTGCATATAGGCCCGCCTCTTTCTATTTTTTGGGTTCTTTCTTGCTTGCGAGCATATCTTCTGTAAGTGTGTGGTTTGAAAGTAGATTCAACCTCTAAATTTTGTGTTCTTGTAATCTTAAACCTAGGTCCACTGAAAGTTTTTATGTTTTAGTAGAATATAGTCAGGGAGCCCTTGGTTAAGATCTATCTCTGCACATATTTTGGCAAAAGAAAAGATGTCTTTTTCTATTCTTTCACGATACATCCTTTTGAATTTCCTAGAGTATTTCCAATATCCTATAGGGCCTTGTGTTGCCAAAAAGGAAGCGGGAGATTGGGTAGTCTCACCCATACAGGCATTATTGAGACCACCATATTTGTAGCATCAAAGTCTAGGAATAATGGGGTAATGATACTAATGAAGAGCCTAGCTCTGCCCCAAAACCATGGTCCCTCATTAAGGGTGAAATCCAGATCTTTCTATGTATCATATTGAACTATGCAAAATCCCTTGGAGCATAAGTATATATCATAGTTAAATGTTCAAGTGGAAAACACCCACTAGTGTAGTACATTAGATTGCGGCTAAAACCATTGAATTTGCATATAACAACCCTAGATTGAAGGACAATAAAAAGAGAATTTACCTCTGAGAGATTAACATCCATGTTTGTTGCTTGCTCCATTTGATCTACGATGTAGGGTCCTATGTTGTTTTGGTTTAGATGTGAAGGGCTATGAACCTTCCCTTGCACTACATCCTTAAAAGAGACTAATCCACTAGGGTTTCTAAACTCTGAGCTCCACCATACAACCTCATAGTTAAGATGATGGTATAGTTATGTCCAATGCCATAGCCTTCATCTGAACGGAATCACATAGCATTTTCCCCTCATATAATTAGCTTTGGTAGGTTGAGGATATACCAAGAAGACATACTGAATGTGTTGCTTCAAGTTTTCCACCAGATACGAGCTCCTGATTCAGTAAATGGAGGTCTTCCCAATAAATTAAAAAATATATAGGAAACGATTCTTTTTCCATTTCTGCCTTTCTTTTGGCTAGATTAGAGAGGGAATAATAGTTTTAAAATCCTTGGGAAGGATACATCCCTTTTGTATGTAGACCTCTTCATAACTGCAAACCCCAGAACAACCCCTAGGGATTGCTTCATCGATATATTCCTATCCCGAGGTTCATTGATGACCTAAGATCCCTTCACTTGGTGAGAAGGGCACTCTATGATCATCCCCCTGCAGCATTCCTATCGCAACCAACCCATGTGAGCCATGCTGCCACCAAAGAAAATTTGTGGAGGGCCGAGCCTTGTCATCATCTTCCATTCACGACTTTCATTGAATCAAACCTTGGGTTCCTCATAAACCCTCGCAACTTGGAGGTTTACCTCAAAGCGAGCGCAACTTGGAGTGGCTTCCATAGTGCCGCATCCGTGCATTCCCTCTAGATCCTTGGCGAGATAATGTTGAAGAGGGTGTCGATTCACTAATTGCAGATTCTAATACAGTTCATATTCGACACCATGTGTCATGCCCCCAGGTTGGCGGTAGTCTTTCAACTGCTCTTGGCGAGGTGCGGCACCACCAAACACTTTCTTTTTACCAATACTTATGTTCATGGACTACGCCTAACCATTAGTACTTAGTTTGTTTTTCGCAACCAAGTAATTATTATGTTTCCTTTATACCAATGAACACCCATACACATTCATTATCATCAGCAATTATATATGAAGAACACAATTGCACAGTGTAAAGGGAGGGGCAACTCCCTGAACAATGAGTCTGCCCGAATAATATATTATACAATCTTTCAATATTACAAAGCTTTACAAGTATACTTGGAAACCCCAAGTTTCATACTTAGCCAATTTTACAACATCTCACACCTCCGTGTGATAACCAAGATTTCCTTGCCCAAGTCGGGCGGGTGCGCCCTCACACGAGTTGCCTTTCGCACTTCACAACCGAACCTTGTTTCTCTTGCACAACGGGCGGGTGACCTCACCTGAGTCACCCATGCGCCTTCACACAACCGGCAGGCGACCTCACCCGAAAACACCTTTGAATGATGGGCGGGCGCGCCCTCACACAAGTCGCCACCCATGCCCAACAACTGGTGCCTTCACCCGAGTTTCCACTGAGCTGTTCGTTTATCCTTTCACGACGGGCGGGCGCTCACTCAAGCCACTCGAGCCACTCGAGACACCTATGTCAAGTTCGGTGCCTTCACCCGCGTCCTTAACCGATAACCGGAACCCGTGCGTGATCACCGTGTCTGCCTGCCCAAGAATGGGTGCATTATGACCTGCGCCTTTTTCTATGACTTGCTCCACCCTTTGCACCTTTCCCTCGCTATCATATACTTCTCACTCGCACTATTCCATGAATGGTCGAGTTAGAATGATTCAAATGCCACCACAACGCGTTCAATATGTATGCGTTGTAGTGTGTCGTGCCATCACCACGACCGACCCTTGTTCATCATCAATCGACGCCCTCGTTTGGTCTGCCATATGGTTGGCTCATCCGCCAACACCCCCAACCAACACTCTTCACCATCGGCTCAACAAGGATGAACACCCTCACTCGTTCATCGTATAAACATGTGACTCGTTCATCACTTGTACGCACGCGCACTCCCAAGTGTTCGCTCTGCCACTTAACTCGTCCAACCGCGCGCTCGTTCAACACCAAACTCGGTCACACTTGCCTGGTAGTGATGCCTTGGACCGTAGGTCCTTACATCCTCCCCCACTTAAAATCATTGTCGTCCTCGACAATATCTCATCCCAGCAACCAACTGTCACCAAGATCACCATACCAAGGTATATACCCCATCGGTATGCCATACATCGGAAATCATCTAAATCCATGATCATCAACCACCCTATCACAATCTCCACATGCTGCTCTTCATCATGGAAGGTTGGTCCCTCCATCTCAAGCTACATGCTTCCTGCAACCTCTCGTGTTGACCTCATCATGTGTCGTTCTCGTGTGAACTGCTGCCATGATACTCCAACACAATGATAACATATCTCTGCACACTTCGTGACCCCATGTTTGAACTAGTTGGGTAGCTAATCCAACTGTCACGCCCAAACCATGAGAGTGAACATCCTCATGTCATCATCAGTTGTTTCTCAAAACATTCCGTCACATCCTCAACTCGATCAAGAATCCATCTCCATATAAGTGTAAGCCATGCTCAGGTCCATGAAGTAGTCTCCATCTCATCTGCAACATGCTATCCATGATGTTTGGTGTCAATGTGCTCCATGAAATCAGCCGCATCTACCCCAACATCATCATCCATCTGCAAAACCTCCATCTCCTCAAAGTGAAGAGATCATCTCATCAAACTCCAACTCTTGATGTGCCACATCCAGGTCCATGAAGCAACCCTCCATCATATCTGTGTGTGCCATCCCTCAAGTCTGCCATAGAAACAAGTATGTACTTGTCTCATCTATCGATGTGCTGCCCATGATCATAGATCAATCAACTCCCATGTGTCAGAAGTGGTTAAGTCTCGGCTCAGCCCATGCCCAAGTGTTGCCACCAAGGCACCATCATCGTCGTAACTCCATCACTCCAAAGTGTCTCATAACGATCCTCCACATCAAGTCACTCTTTCAAGCCATTCCCATACATGTACTCGAAAGTATGCATCCCATTCTACATCGAAGTCTCTGGCCTCAACTCCTCAATGCATCAGATCCTCTAAGTCCACCATATATGAAGTCCCCAAAAGTCGCAACCTCATGTCATCATGAGCTCCATGAGTCATCTGCAACCAACATCTTAGCAAGCATACAAGTCTCGGCCCAAAGGTCTCTGCAAGATGCCTCAGTTCTCCATGTAGTAGGAATGCTCCATAGTTTGCTCACAACTCCATCCAAGTCCATGGCCTTGTTGTACAAGAGTGCACAATCTCTCCATTGGCTCATAAGTAAAACATCTCCATGTCACACCAGCAAATCCACATGCATAACATCCTTTCCTTGGCACCCCTCATTGGATGCCCATAAGTGACACCTCTACAAGTGCTCCTGCATAATGTCCTTGCATAAGACTGCCAGGCTCCATGTCTCCAACCTAAAGTCCATGACTAAGTTGCCCATGTAGTCCAACCAAGTAGACCCATCACAACAATCGGTCATCCTCATCCAAGTCTACAATCTTCGGCCTAGTGAACTCGGTCACCCAACCATATCATCATTATCACGAGTCCCTTCCATCATAGCTCCTCCACTAAAGGTTCCACCAAGACTTGCTCTTGGTCTCGACCATTTGAAGTCCACCCAAGTATCATCATACCTCAAGTGTGTGCCCTCCTCAATCTGTCCATGAGTCATGCTAGGCACTTAGCCAATTCTCCATGTGGTTAAAGCATGACCTAATCATCCGCAATGATCATCATGTTCCTCCCTTGTCACGGGCTTTTGTACCTTCTACCATAAGGTCACAAACAACCCCAACAAGTCCTGCAATAGTCAACAATCCTTGCTTCCCCATACAAGGTCTCATCATAGACATCCATGGTAAGATGCTCCCTTGCATCGGCAAACTGGCTTTGCTCTTCCCTGCATATAGTTCATCTTCCAAATGCTCAAGTGAAACACAAGTATTAATAGTACTTTCATTATCATCATGAGGCTGCTCCATGTGGGTATCCCCATCCATCCACGTCTGCAAAATGCACGATCTTGGTCCAACTTGATCAATCTCAAGTTCATCCTCCATCATTGTCATATCTGCAACATCCTCAATCATCATAGCTTCCTCTTCCTTGTTAGCACAATCTGCAACTTCATCCTGCTCCATTGTCCAACCAAGTTGAAGAAGTTCATTTTCAACATTCTTTTCCAAGACTTCAAGTTCCTTTCTAATCTGGGGGTTCTCTTCTTTCATCCGCTTCAACCTGTATAAGGTAAGCAAGAGCTTCCCTTCGCATTCTTCCAAACTTGCCATGCCTTGTCATTCAGCTTGGCCCAAACACTAAGCTTCACCTCTGCTAAACCCATCTCACCATTCACCAGCTTCACCAAGTTCCCTGCAACCATGAACCAGCTCTTGTATGTGAAACCAGCTTCCTTCACCTGCAAGTACCTGCTTCCACTGTCATCAACTGTCAAGTGCTTACACACTTGCTTCACCCAGCTTCCTGCAAGACTTCTCCAAGTCTTCAGACTAGCTCTGATACCAACTGTCACGCCCCTAGGTCGGCGGTAGTCTTTCAACCGCTCTTGGCGAGGTATGGCACCACCGAACACTTTCTTTTTACCAATACTTATGTTCATGGACTATGCCCAACCATTAGTCTACTTATTTTGTTTTTCGCAACCAAGTAATTATTATGTTTCCTTTATACCAATGAACACCCATACACATTCATTATCATCAACAATTATATATGAAGAACACAATTGCACAGTATAAAGGGAGGGGCAACTCCCTGAACAATGAGTCTGCCCGAATAATATATGATACAGTCTTTCAATATTACAAAGCTTTACAAGTATACTTGGAAACCCCAAGTTTCATACTTAGCCAATTTTACAACATCTCACACCTTCGTGTGATAAACAAGATTTCCTTGCCCAAGTCGAGCAGGCGCGCCCTCACACGAGCTGCCTTCCGCACTTCACAACCGAACCTTGTTTCTCTTGCACGACGGGCGGGCGACCTCACCTGAGTCACCCGTGCGCCTTCACACAACCGGCAGGCGACCTCACCCAAAAACACCTTTGAACGATGGGCGAGCGCGCCCTCACACGAGTCGCCACCCACGCCCAACAACCGGCGCCTTCACCTGAGTTTCCACCGAGTTGTTCGTTTATCCTTGCACGACGGGTCGGCGCTCACCCGAGCCACCCGAGACACCTGTGTCAAGTTCGGCGCCTTCACCCACGCCCTTAACCGATAATCGGAACCCGTGCGTGATCACCGTGTCTGCCTGCCCAAGAATGGGCGCATTACGACCTACGCCTTTTCCTACGACCTGCTCCACCCTTCGCACCTTTCCCTCATTATCATATACTTCTCACTTGCACTATTCCATGAATGGTCGAGTTAGAATGATTCAAATGCCACCACAACGCATTCAATATATATGCGTTGTAGTGTGTCGTGCCATCACCACGGCCGACCCTTGTTCATCATCAATTGACGCCCTCGTTTGGTCTGCCATATGGTCAGCTCATCCGCCAACACCCCCAACCAACACTCTTCACCGTCGGCTCATCAAGGATGAATGCCCTCACTCGTTCATCATATAAACATGTGACTCGCTCCTCACTTGTACGCACGCACGCTCCCAAGTGTTCGCTATGCCACTTAACTCGTCCAACCGCGTGCTCGTTCAACACCGAACTCGGTCGCACTTGCCCGGCAGTGATGCCTTGGACCGTAGGTCCTTACACCATGGGGGAAGATGGGCTCATCTTCCCCAACCTTTGTTAACTACGAGAAACACCGTCTACACTCCATAGCTCAAGATCTATGACAACGCTTAGAAAAAAGAAAAAAGAAAAAACGAAACCCTAACACTACTTATATTCTCCATCATTATGTCTCTCAACAATTAAATATGACTTATAAAAAACAAATACCCACATTAAATCTTACAATTTACCACTTTTATATATATTATATATATATAATAATTACTATTTCAAATCAGATTTACAAATATTTTTTTATAAATATTAATATATTTATCTTAAATATGTGACCAAAAGACATTTTTTTCCCTAACAATTAATAAATCTTAGCCTCTCCAAAAAAAACAACTTATCTCTTACCAATCTCATTATTATCATTGTAAACCAATATAAACGAAACCAAAACTCAATTATATTTTTTCCTCGCAATACTCAATTATATTATATTATGAATCAAATAAATTACTGGAAAAATAAAATCAACATTAATATCTTTACCATATATCACTTAAAAATAGCATTATAAAACTATAAAAAAGTTTAACTATCATATAGTGAAAGTAATATATAAAAGTAATATTTACAATGTTATAATTTTTTTATGCTATGAGGTGCTTTGGACTTGAGTGTAAAAGAATATAAGATAAATATTATAAGGATATGTTACGTAAATATTTTCGATGGGTAAAATTATATAACATTAAAATAAAAATAAAATATAATTACAAAATAAAAAATAAAAATAAAATTATTAATAATAATTATCAATTATTAATAATTAAACTTTCTATTTTAACTATGGATTTATCAAGTGACTAAAAAATCAAATTTCTTTTCACTCTAAAACAAGTTTGCACATCAAGAGATTTGATCCCTCGCGAGGTTTGCACCTCAAGAGATTTGATTCCTGGTGACTCTTGGTAGATCTGGAGTTAAGATAGATTTAAGTTGGTAACTATTTCATTATGAAAGTAATAGTTGTAATAAAAACATCATCTTATAACTAAGTCTACATTCTCTAGTTCAATATGGCAACAATATCCTAATGTCAACATAAATATTTTGACTTGGTTCAGAATAAAATTAAAAATTAAAAAATGTAAATCTCTCCATAGTTAAAATTGTAATAATAAAAAAACAATAATAATTTTAACAATAAAATTATAAATTTAAATTAAACTATTAAATTCTAGTGGTTTACAAGCCCATGATATTTGTTATGATGAAGCTTATTTAAACACTTGAGGAAATCCATTATGGAAGGTAGGTATTGCATTACCCATGGTATTTGTTATGATGAAGCCTATTTAAAGACTTTAAGAAATCCATTATGGAATGCAAGACTACCACCGTACATTCATCTTAACTCCATCCGAATTGAAGATGGATCAAGGTCTATATATGTGTCAAGAAGCGCTCTCTAGCCCAATATAGAAGAGATGTTGTAATGTCCTATTATGTTACGTTATCTAAACATTTTGACTTAAAAAAATATAAATTAAAAATAAATAAAATTGAAAATAAAATTATAATATATATATATATATATATATATATATATAATATATATATATTATCTATCTTTAGAAAGAATCAAATCTAGAGGTGGTAAACCTTCCTCAAGTTTTGCACTCAAAAAAGGGTTTGCACCTTGAAGGATCAAATGTTTGATAAATTGAGTTAAGATAAAATCTAGAACTAGTTGCATTGAGAGGCGCTCTCCAACCTACTATGTAAGAGATGTTGTAATGTCCATCCTGTAAACATTTTGACAATTACATAAAAAAAAAAAAAAAAAAAAAAAAAAAAAAAAAAAAAAAAAAAAAAAAAAAAAAAAAAAAAAAAAAAAAAAATAATAATAATAATAATAATAATAATAATAAATTTGAGTTAAAACTAGCCTAGATCCATCTTAATTCTGGATATACCAAACGCCTAGAGGTATCTAGGTTGGTTTAATTTCCTCCTTTAAATAAGCTATATTCCACATGAATACCATTGATCTGAACTTAAACAGGAACGCAAAAAATAATAGATATAACCATAAATATAGAGATGCAGTAGAAATAACACTTCATTTCATTAATATCATAATATTGAAATATGCTTACAAACAGAATGGAAGTAAACTAACTTGGGCAATGGTAGCTTATCTTTGAGAAAAGATGTGTTGGTTACATGTCTTTGAAATTTGTGTTACAATGAGGCTCCAAGGCCTATTTATTATTGAGAAACAATGGAAAACCCTAAAAATCCAGAAACCTAATCCTAGGAGATGAAGCGCCAAAACCGTGGGCCCCGTTTGGGTAAATTGGTACACTAATTTCTCGGGGTTGTAACTTTGGCATACGATCTCTATTTGGCTATCATAATACCTCGTTTCGAATATCTTGAAGAATAGACCGAAAACAAACAAGTTTATTGCTTTGAGACTTTTTCGGTCTCTCCATTTTCCCTAAAAACATCATTTAGGGCCTCAAAACGGCTCCAGAAGTTTAGGACCCGAAAACTGTCAAAAATAGTAAATTGTGCTACAATTAAGGAAACTGAAAAACTGAAAGAGATAGCGTTGGGGGTCCAAGTGGAATAGGAGGGTGGCCACCAATATCCACTTGGGTTTGTCCTCCCCCCTTAGGAAGCAATGGTCCCCATTGTGCTGAGTGCCTCCATGAGATGGGGAAACTTCCGTTGAACTCAGTCCCTAGTGAGCCACTTTCCTTGGTGTAGGAGTTGGTCAGCTTTGACAACTCGATATAGTTGGATCTTTTATTGGTGAGCGTTCTTGATCTATGCATCCATGATCCGTTCAATTGTGGTCTGTTCCATGTAGTTTGATTATAGCTCTGTTGGTGTGGGTTTTTCTGCAATGTTGGATGTGTCCAACAATGGTGGAAAGTATGGTAGAAGGCAGTCTACATTGAACATTGAGTGCAGACCAAGGAACGGTGGAATGTTGAGCTCGAAGGCATTGTCCCCTACAACCTTGGTGATGGTGTATGGCCCATATCAAAGCGGTTGAAGCTTGTGATGGGGTCTAGTGAGGCGCCCCTTCTACAAATGTAGCCAAACTTTGTCGCCCACCTGGAACTTGTGCGGCACCCGATCTTGATCATGGTGTTGCTTGTACTTAGCATTGTCTTTGTCCAATATATCATGGACCTGTTGGTATATGTGCTGAAGGTACTCAATGAAGATACTAGCCCTATCGGTGTTGGACTGAACATGATCTGAATATGCCAGAGTAGCTACAAATGGAATGGTCACATCAATGGGACATAATGGCTGAAATCCCAGCCCTACTTGAAAGGGGTTGTGACCTGTTGAGCTATGGAGAGCTCTGTTGTAGCTGTGTTGGATATAGGGGAGACTTTCATCCCATGTGCGTGGATGCTTCGAGTTGTACATGCACATAATGTGTACAATCATCCTATTGACAACCTCTATTTGGCCATTAGTTTGGGGATGGAAAGTTGTGGACTTAGTAAGTTTTGTATCCAGCATCGACCAGAGACTTGAGAAAAATTCCCTCAGGAATCTGTTGTCCCGATCTAAGACAATGGATAGTGGGATCCCAAAGTGTACCCATACTCACTCAAAGAAGAGCTTGGCAGTGGCCTCTATTGTGATATTCTTCTTGTAGGCCGCCATGATGGCCATCTTAGAGAATCTGTCGACGACCATGAAAACGCAGTCGTTGCCTTGCTTAGTAGAAGGAATGCCCGACATGTAATCCATGGAGATAGATTCCCAAGGTCGACTAGGATTAGCTAGAGGAGTATATAGGACTTGCTTTTTAATGGTTGGTTTGGAAACGATGCAGGCGGTGTAGGATCTAATGTACTTCCCAACATCCTGACGAAGTTTCGGCCAATAAAAATGCTTCTGCAATACCGCCACTATTTTCTCTACTCCAAAATGTCCAGCAACTTGACTATAGTGTGCTTCCCAAATCATCTTGGCACACTCGCTTGAAGGAACATAGATGTGTCCCAGGTGGCACAACAGTGCATCCTGAAGGTGAAAATTTTGGAACTTGCTTCCGTTCCAAGAGTGTCTAGTATGTGTTGTCAAATTCTAGATCGCTTTGGTAAAGATGCGGCCACCTCGAAGTCTTATGCCCACAGGACTCAAGCACTGTGATCAATGCCATAAGTGGTGGTTGGCTAAAGCAGTCTGCAACATTATTAGTGTTTCTCTTCTTGTACTTAATGTTCAAATGGAACTGTTGCACGTAGGTGGACCATTTCTGATGGTGATCGTTTTTCAACTTCCCTTGTGTTTGTATGAACTGTGGGGGTTGGTGATCTATGTGGGTGATAGTTTTGTGAAAATTCCACAACCAGAATCCTTACTGCAAGAAATGATGATATTACTCCTATTTGTTAAATTCCTTTAAACAAATTACTTGTAGTTTCCTATGGAAAATATTATAATACATATACTGCAACCTTCACTTAATTAAATTATATGTGGAAACAAGAGATTGCGTAAGAAAGAAAATACAACACAATAGACACCGTTATTTTTGGACAAATGTCCCCGGAAAAACCCAATGTGGGAAAACCAATGCAACGTCTCTCAAGGTTTTATATTATTAAGTAGTAGTTTTTGAATACAACTCTGGATGCCCTCCCAACAATCCAGTCAAAGAGAAATACAATTGGCATAGAAGAATTGTGAGATTACCTCACTCTACCCGGCAAATCCCGGTTGTTTCAACAACTGCATCAACTGTCCCTGTCTACAGCTACATTGCCCCTACGCGATAACTATGTGGGGATGCATGGATCTCTCTAAGGCTCTGTGTCAGCTCAACTGGGAAATGTCTTGCCTTCTGGAGTAGTTTCCAGCCCTCCCGACTCAAAGGTGTCAGCTCTTCTGCAAACTCAGACTTTTGCATGGGTGACTGAGTTGCCTCTGTGTGAGCCCTTCTGGCTCAGTAGCAAGCTTTGTGTGGGCCCTTTCGGCTCAACGTCAACCCCTCTTGTGTCTCTCTGCCTGTCTCTTCTATGTTTCCTGGGATCTAGAGAAGATATTCCAACCCAACTATCCCTACCCCTCAACTACAAGAAATCTACTCGATCAGAATTTCCTCCTCAAAACTTCTCACTTCAGAAATTCGATCTCTTGATCTCTCGATGTGTTTTCCAAATGACCCTCAAGCTCCCTTAAATAACCTTCTCGTTGAAATTCAACGACCCAGATTAAAAGATAATCAATGACTAAGATAATTTTAGCTTGATCCTCATCTTTTTCTAGAAGTTACACCCACAATTAGATTAATACTCATTAATATTTTTAAATTCCTAAGTTTAGACTTAGGGTCCCATTAGAAAATATTAATTATTTTAATAAAATTGTTTCTAGGTGGAATTCCCAAAAACGCTTTCTCGGTTCTTTGGAATAAATGTGCCTAATCCTCCCTGCAAAATTTGAGGTCCAGAGCACATTCGATGCTACCCCAAATCAACACATTTCCTTCCCTAGAATGTAGTGCTTCCATTAACGGCAAGCCTGCACAATGGAATATATTTCTTTGTCATTAGTGGGATACTTTCAGATTGTTTCTAAAAGTGTCTCACTATGGTAAGCCACTAGATGCTCTTGCGGAGTAAGAACTGCACCAATAGCATAGTCAGAGGCGTTTGTCTCAATCTCAAATGGTTGTTGCAGGTCTGAAAATGTGAGCATTGGTGCAGACCAGAGGCAATGCTTAAACTCGGAAAACGTCTTCTGTTGGGTTTCAAACCAAAAAAACTTTGCTTTCGCTCCGCCCTTGGTCACTTGACTTAAAGGCCAAGTGATATGAGAGAATCCCAACATGAACCTGCTATAGAAATTAGCAAGACCCAGAAAGTCGTGGAGCTCTCTTAGAGTGGTTGGGGTTGGAAAATACTGAATGACTTGAATCTTGGCTGGGTCCACATTCACACCCTACTCATCAATGGTGTACCCTAGATATTTCACCTGGGTCATGCCAAAAGTGCATTTCTCCAAATTGGCACACAACTTGTGTTGTCATAGTGGTGGAGGTGCTCTTCCCAACTCTAGCTAAAGATCAATATGTCATCTAAATACACCAACATGAATGCATTGGTGAAGGGTCGCAAGATGTCGTCCATCAATCTCATGAAGGTTGTTGGGGCATTTGTTAATGCGAAAAGCATTACCAACCATTTGAAAAGGCCCTCCTTGGATTGAAGGCAATCTTCCACAGAGGGTTTGATAGGCACCTAGTGATAGTCGAACTTCAAGTCAAACTTGTTGAAATATTTGGCCCCCTTGAGCTGGTCCAGAAGGTCATCAATCCATGGGATTGGATACCTATTCTGGACAATGATTTTGTTCAACGCCCAATAGTCAATATAGAGTCTCCAGGTCCCGTCCTTTTTCTGTACCAATACAATCAGGCTCCCACGGGGTGATGAGCTTGGCCTGATGTGCCCTTTATGCAACAACTCCTGAATTTGCCTCTTGATCTCATCGTTGTCCATAACAGAGCATCGATAGATTGGTCCATTGGGTAGTGGCGCGCCCGAGGTCAAATCGATGGAGTGCTTGACTTGACAGTGCATAGGTACCCTAGTAAGTGAGGCGAAAATGTCCTTGTACTCCTCCACGACCTTGTTCATATGTTGTTGTTATTGTGCAGTGGAGCCCTGTCTGGAAGCCGTGGCCACAACCTTCTTCTTGCCCTGAGGGTGTATCATAAAGAAAACACATTTCCTGGTCTGGGAAATAATCTTACTGCATTTATTTGCAGTGATAAAAGAGATGGCGGTAGGCGGTGCCACCTCCAGTACCCTGTACAACTTATTGCCCAAAGTAATAATCACAGAGTGAGGTCTAGAATCATATACAACATGTTGCATCCACAAGTATGTTTGTCCTAATAATACATCACAGACTTCAAGAAGAGAAACATCACACATTACCTCGTACGTGAAGGACTTGATGCTGTAGGGAAGGTGGTACTGTTGGCTGACGTAGAGATCTCATTCCTAGTGAAGCCACTCGATGGTGTACGATTGTGGATGCGCTGTCATCGGTAGGCCCAACTGCTTCACGACCTCTGGTGAAATGAGGATTTTTTGGCTCCCACTGTCAACAATGAACTATAACGGAGAACCCCTCACCTACATTTATGAATGGAAGAGGCGTCCCCCCTCCTTGGATCTTCATGCTTATCTTGCTGGATCTTGGTGGTGGCCACTATGGCACTGGGCTTCGCTTCAATGATTTGCTTCCTTTTTTCATTCCCCTTGTCAGGTTCTGATTTAGAGTCAGAACCTGCGTCTGATTCAGAAGTCTTCAGCTCCGCCACCAGTGACTACTTGGCCCGATAATCACTTGTGTTGTGAGTGGAGCTCTTATGGAACTCACACCATTTTCCCGTGTCCTTCTTTGGCTTCGTGGTGTTGTTCTTTGCTTACAACTTCGATGAGTTATCCTGGGTCGCCCCGCCTTGGCTTTGGCCTTTTCTTTGGGGTTTGGGGGCACCTTTTCCTTGCTTCAGATTCACAGATCCAAAGTCTTGCCTCTTCTGTTTAAACTGGTACTTGATCTTGACAGTGTATCGGTATGCCATGCCAAGCTTGATGTCCAGGAATTCCATCTCGTCTTGGATGTAGTTATGTAGACATCCACGATACTTGAGTACCAAATTCCGATCAGAATCCTTGATACCTAATTTTGTGTGGAGGGTATGGAAAACATTTATGAACTCCGTCACATCTTGGTCCCTTCCCTGTTGTAGCGTGGTCCACTTTATGTATTTATCTTCATAGCTCCCAACAGGCTAATATTTTTCCTTGATGGCATCTCGGAAAGAATCCCAAGTGGGTGCGGCTAAAAATAGTGAGGATTCACTCTCGTCCTTTTGTTCATAGTAGGTTTCCCACTAGTCTTTGACGTGTGGGGTGGCTTTGAGAAGTGCAAAAAGTAATATTTTCCCGATTGAAAAAGTCATGAAATAAAAAATATCCTTCCAACATATTCAACCATTTATCTGGCCCTAAAAAATGGGAATATCAAAGTTAACTTGTACCTTAAAAGGGTTGGTGCCTCCAGAATGGTTGCTAGATGAAGATGCATCGCCTTTGGGTAGTCATCGAAGGATTTGGGCAAAGTTATCCATCATTGTGTTCCTTTTTCGCTCGAGGGCTTCCTCAAGAAATATTTTGAAAGGATCTCTTGCCCCCTCGTCTTTCTTTTCTTCCGCCATGGGAGGTCGTCGGGGTTTGCGAGGCTACTCTTGCAAAGGTTCAACTAGATCGAGCCCTAACTCCTTATACCCTGACCTCGTTGGGGACATGCAAAGAAAAACATAGAACGAGTAGACCACCCCGATACCACTGATCCAAAATTAAACATAAACACAACAAATTATAGATATAACCATAAATACAGAGATGCAACATAAATAACACTTCATTTCATTAATATTAGAATAATGAAATATGCTTACAAAAAGAATGGAAGTAAACTAGCTTGGGCGATGGTAGCTTATCTCTGAGAAGAGATGTGGCGAGAACTCTGTGTTACAATGAGGCTCCAAGGCCTAATTATTATTGAGAAAAATGGAAAACCCTAAACATCCATAAACCTAACCTTAGGAGATGAAGCACCAAAACCGTGGGCCCTGTTTGGGTAAATTGGTACATCAATTTTCTGGGGTCGTAACTTTGGCATATGATCTCAGTTTGGCTATCATAATACATTGTTTTGAAGATATCGAAGACTAGGCCGAAAATAAATAAATACACATATTTGAGACTTTTTCAATCTCTCCGTTTTCCCTAAAAACGTCGTTGAGAGCCTCAAAATGGCTCCGGAAGTTCAGCACCCAAAAAACTGCCAAAAATAGTAAATTGTGCTACAATTAAGGAAACTGAAAAACTGAAAGAGAGAGTGTTGGGGGTCCAAGTGGAATAGGAGGGTGGCCACCAATATCTACCTGGATCAACCATGGGTCTATTATGAATAATTATATAGGAAATAATGTAAATGATAATAAATAATAATGATTAGTTAATTAGTAATTAGGTTGAAGAGTCATGTCTAATGAGACATGACTCTCCATGAAGATGCACCTGCATACTATATAAGCAAACCACCTGCTCTCATTTGTATCATTCTTATTCATTCCTTTAATATATAAAATTTGTATCCTCATGGATATCTTTATATTCCAAGTCTTCTGGAGTAATTAATCTAAAGAAGGAACTTTGTTCACTTCATTTGGTATCAGAGCTTCGTCTGATCCGGCCCTTGGCCAACAACTTGTCGTCAACTTTCTTGCCGTTGTGATTCTAACGTTTCGCTACCATTGTGATTCTAGCATTTCGCTACCAGTTTTGGAGTTTCTTCAGCATGTTGTTAGGCCTTTGGCCTTTTAAAAAAGGAAAAAAGAAAAGAAAAGAGGTTATATTAAAGAAAAAATCAACCCTAAAAAAAGAGAGTATATATATATATATATATAAAGTTGGAAATTTTTTATTTTTATTTTTAAATTAACATTTAAAAGAAAAAAGAATTGGAAAAAAAATATTGAGAAAAAAGAAAAAGAAAAAAATTAAAGAAAGATTATTAAAAAAAAATGTACCTGTCGGGACGACGCCGCCCACCAGAACTGCTGTAGACGCTGCCTGTGGTAGTGATCACATTAATTGTTGTTGTAATCGTTGTTATCCGCTACATTTTCCAACCCCTACCATTTAATTCCACCGTCCACCAAACTTCTTCTGCTGTTGTCGTAACCTTCGAGCGTCGCCACCACCGGCTGCGACCTTTCCGTTGTCGCCGCCGAAAGACTCCACTTCAAAACCACCCTTAGTGCCAACCGAAACACTTGCCCGATTTCTTTTCTAGCATTTTCACCTGTTGTTTCCTTGCCTGTCGTCACAGTTGTCCGCCATCACTCGTCAGGCCCCATACCTTCTTCCTCTCTGTAGCAATTGACCTCGTCCATCCACTTTTGAACCAATCATGGTGTCCCCGGGCATGACATGTCAGTCGGTCAAAAAACATGACTACATCGTACATCTTAATTAAATTATTTAATTATATAATATAATTAATTAATTAATTTAATTCAATTAATTTTAAAAAGATTAGAAAAATTATATATATATATATAAGGTTATATAAAAAAACATATACATGCATACAATTTTAGAAAAATAAAATAGACAATTATATATATATATATATATTAAAAATGGGTTAAAGAAAAAAATCTATAAAAAAGAGGGAAATAAAAAAATAAAAAAAGGGAAGAGAGTTATATATAATAAATTAATTAGTTAAATTAAAAAAAAAGGAAGTAAAAAGATGATTTCCACAAAGAACACTAGTTTCTTTTCAATATGTCATTTTTGTTCAGAAGGATATCCTAATTGTCAAGAGTCATTCAGAAATCAAAACGGTGTTTGCAGAAAATGTTACAAAACTTTTACCTTAGTCAAATATCTAAGTGATGCACAAAAACAATTAATTGCAAGAGATATAGGACAATTAATCGCAATATATAAGCGAGGACATGCTGATTTTAATAAGGAAATGAAGAAAACAAAATCCACATTGCAAGTTGAAAGCCCATCATCACTCCTACCAAACGATGTAATCCAGTGTACCAAGAAATTGCAGCTAGAAGATCAAGAGAAAGACAAAATAACCAATCTTCGGCAAAACAAGAAATCGTTACAACACGAACATAAAAATCTTGTGGATATGCATTACAAGGAAGTAATGGAAAAGAACGAAGAAATCTCTCGCCTCAAGGACCACGTCGAAAAATTACTTGCACAAGTGAAGAAGACTAAGGTCACAAAGAAATAACTCAAGAAGCACTTATCAGAACAAGAAGAGGAAACTTTACATTTAAAAAACCTTAATAAAAATTTATTAGAACAAATTAGAGATCTAAAAGATGAAAAACTTAAAAGTCAAAACATTGAAAATAAGGTTGATGAATCACAAACCAAAGAACTTTTATGTGTCAGAAACCATAATCAAAACCTACTCATTCAAATTAAGAAACTTAAAGATGATAAGAAAGCATTAAAAGACAAGTTAGAACAATTTACTCAAGAAGAAGTATTGAAATCTCTAGTCGTAACAACCCAAGTTGAAGATAAGGGAACGAATATCGAACCTGTGAATATCATAACTCAAGAGGAATGCAACCTAGTTGAGGAAAAGACACATTTAGATGTTGCAGTTTAGATGATAAACACCACAAGTGAAGGTTAAGTAACCAACTCAACAACATCGTCACTTGAAGTAAATAAAAAATTTCCACACACTTAATAAGGGAAAGTCAATTTCTACCCGGATGCGGGTGATCTCCGAGCCCAGCACGTACACCCTCAGCGCGTGCCCAGCACGTATACTCCCCCTTGGCAGCTAGATGGCCACCTGCACGCATTCAAACAAGCCGATTTCACCGCAGAGGAATAAGCCTGGGTTATTGTGCGCGTTTATGATGGTACTCTCAGGCATTGAAGGTGCTCAGAGGATTGCAGAAGCATTTACGCCTCAGATCAGGTTGATCATGTCGTCCAACAACGATATAACCGCCCAGCTCCCTCCCCGCCACTGGCATTCTCTGTTTCGGTGCATTGGTAAGATTGAGTGTAGGTTCTGTTTTCCTGAGGTCGAGTCTGCTGCGCTTGCCTCTCCCCTGTCCCCCAATTCTCAGTTGTTCAGTTTTCACAGTTGTAAGCAGGCGCTCACAATGCCTCGTAGCAGAGGTGTTCCGCGCAGGGGAGGCTCTTCAGCTCCCAGAGGCCGAGCCTTGCAATCCCCTTCTCCGCTCATCATTCCAATTTCCTCCGCCTCTCCGTCTTCACCCCCCCCAATCCATCCAGACCTGTCCCGAATTCCTCCTTCCAGACATCCCGCTTCACTTTCCGCAGCCGTTTGAACCAGCCCGTAATCACCTTTACGACTACCATTATGGTAGCGGTAGAGGCGGACCTGAATGAAGACCCGATTAGCTCTTCCTCCACTCCCTCTCCGGAGGAAAGTCTGGCTCAAGGTGTAGGGGAAGAACTGAAATTCACTGCCGAGCACATGCAGGAGGACTCCCCTGCCGCTGAAGATGCCACCCGTCAACGCACTCCGCCTCAGGAAGAAGTTATTGTTTGCGGCCCTGTTCAGCACGATTTTGGCATTCTTCATCTTGTCAACCCCTCAGAAGGTGGAGCGGAAGGCGATGAAGAGGTCACCTGGGTTGCTGCACCAAATATTCAAGCTAAGAGGGGCACCGACCCTCAGCCATCGCACGAGTAATTTCTCCCTCTGCGCAGTCGGGCTGCGTCGCCTCCAAGGTCCAAGTTTTGGGTTATACTCTCTGTTTTTGTCTTTTAGAGGTTATACTCTCTGTTTCGGTTGGCTCCTTCTCCGCCCTCCGCTTATCTTTTTGGGAATGCTGGTCAATGTTTCAATTTTCTTGAATGCTGGTGGATGTCTCAATTTTCTGGGAATACCGGTGGACGGTTCAATGTCGCCGAAGAATACTCAAGCTGTAAATCTCCTCTGCTCGGCGCTTTTTGCCTGCAAGGAGTAGTTCACTGGAACAATTCTTTTTTGGGTTGTAAACGATGCATTCATACATGCTCAGTTGCTCCTCTCTGCACTCTGGTTTTTTTGCTGAGGGCTGGGTCACTCGCCCTCTGAGGCTGCGATCTCATTGTAAATATTTCTTTTTTTCATATTAATAGAATTAGTCTTTATTAAGAAAAAAATAAAATAAGGGAAAGTCAATTCAAAAAGGTTCCCTATAGACATCTGAATCATGAGAGTAGACAACTCAACGTTGCTACGTATCGAGACCATTCAGAATAGAGACAACAAACTGATGTTCCAGAGAATAGTAATGTAACCTAAATCGAGTCCTTGATGACAAGTCGTTACAAAATTCCAATGATCAGAATATTCCACAGAAGATTAATCTAGGATGGTTTGATCACTTGTCGGTGCGACAATTTTGTTTGTCACTTAGAGAATCATATTGTCTTGCTTCGACGGAGATGACAATTCCGAGACAAGAAGACATCTGAAATAGGAAAAAGGGATCAAGCCTTCATTAGCAAACTTTGAGGACAAAACTTTTTGAGGAGGAAGACAATGTTATGAATAAATATATATAAAATAATGTAAATGACAATAATTAATAATGATTAGTTAATTAGTGATTAGGTTGAAGGGTCATGTCTAATGAGACATAACTCGCCATGAAGAGGCACCTACGTAGCATATAAACAAACCTCTCACTCTCATTTGTATCATTCTTATTCATATATTTAATATATAAAAATTGTATCGTCATGGATATCTTTATATTCCAAGTCTTCTAGAGTAATTAATCTGAAGAATGAACTTTGTTCACTTCAGGGTCAATACCATATGTTATCATAAACCTAGAGCTCAAAAATCACCAAGAACTTGACCAATTCAAATTTACCTTATTATTTTAGTTTAAAGTTATTTTTGTTTTAACATAGATTTTTTTTTATTTTTATTTTTTTAACAAGTGAATCTTAAGGTGCACACCTCTTTTAGAGTGAAAAGAGATTTGATCTCTCTCTAGGCTTGGTAAATCAAGAATTAAGATAGATTTAGACTCGTTAAATATTATTATTATTATCCAATTTTAAGGTCACGACCAAGCCAAACACCAAATTGGTGTATAAGGCCCCCTTGTTTGTGGGAGAAGGGACCCACCTCCACATAACGATTTGACTGCACGAAGACATACATACTCTACACCTCTGGTTTCGAACCTGTGACCTCTGAGCAGGAAACACATGCTCTTAACCATTAGGCCCACTCAAATCGTATTCAAGCTAATACTCATAAGAAAATTTACTATATTCCCTAACAAAACAAACATAATATTTAAAAAACCAATTTATTTTAACTTCTTATAATAAATTAATATATTATTTATAAAATATATATATATGACTAATTACATAAATTTGAACATTAATTATAATAATATAATAATAATATAACCTAATACTTTTTAAACAAAGTAACCCTCAATTAAAATGACTTTCATGTGAAAATATAATAAAAAAAAAAAAAAAAAAAACTATTTTTCCACAATATTAATGATAGTTTTCAATTAAAATATAATTTATAGATTCCTGCAATTAACTAGAATTTATTTTAACAGGGTAATCCTCAATTAGAGTGACTTTCGTGGTGAAATATAATTAAAATAAAACATTAAAAAATTCCAAAAATATTAATGATAATTTTTAATTAAAATTTAATTTATATATTCTTCAGTTAACTAGAATTTATTTTCTCAACTAATAAAATACTATCTAAACATAAAACTGAATGAAAACTAAACCTTCCCAAAGTAACTACTCTAACGATTATTAAAATCTTAACATAAATTAACTCAATTATAGAATTTTCAACGGTTAAACATTTTCATGTTACAAAACTAAACCCATATTGCCCACCTGGTTGGAATCCAACGATTAATTTCATATTACAGAACTAAACCCAAACCCACTGTTGGAACAGAACTAAACTAAACCCATATTCTGCTTCTTCCAAGATGAAACTAGATTTTCTTGTTATACAGACACCACCGCCACCAACCAGTCATCGCTTTTTCCTTTAAAATCACGTGTAGATCTCCCAAAGCAGATGGACGCAAGTCAAAGCCCATGCCAAGATGCAAACTATAAAACACTAAAGCTGAGATTTGGGATCCATGCAGCAGATGCACGATATTCCCAGGTCAAAGCCCATGCCAAGACGCAAACCATAAACTAAACCTATAATTTGGGTTTCAGACCACCCGCCTGAATATTTATCTCAAATGCCAATTAAAATATCCCCCCGTCACGCACAAAAACCGAGGTCAAAGTTTGAAATTGATAAGAAATTAATACACTGCTGAATATACAATGGAGGGAACGAGACGTGAAAGATTCTGGCAGCACACATCCATCGATCTATTAGAATCTAATTTCCCACTACTCTTCTTACTTCCCAGGTTGGGAGAGAGTTCGGCGCTCTTTCTCTGCTCATAATCTCTCTGATTCCGCTGCAGATCCCATACCCTTCTGTAATATTCAATCCTTCGCTGCCTTTTATACAATTCTCAGCACTTATTTCTTTGTGGGTTTAATTCCAACCTGCGTTTTTGAAGGCAAATCGAATTGCTGTGTGCCATTTGGAGGCCATATGGGATTGATTCGGAGTGTTCTTAGAACATCCGGTTCACAGATCGAGTGAACATTTTGGTCGGCAATTGTGCAATGGAGCTCTGAATGTTGCTTTCGCTGGCTTCTTGTTAAACCTAGACGGAGAGCTGCATCGTTTACTTCGCTGGATTTAGAAATTGATACAAATGGCTTTACCATGCACAGCCACCTGCCCTCTCGTGTTCGCTGCTACTGTTGCTGGAGTTTGCAAACTCTCACAGAACTCTGGAAAGATATTATCATGGTCGTCATATGAGAAGAAAAGATCCTGTCAGGGTTTCTGGGCGAAGAAGGCCGAGGCCGTGTATGAGAACAGTCCCTCTCAGGGTTTATGGGCGAAGAAGGCCGTGGCAGCATTGAGGGAGCGCAAGCTTGAGTATTGTCCATCATGGAAGAAGCAGAATACCGAAGAAGGGCGTGCGCCGTTGGGGAAAATACTTGTTCCGGACTTCTCGTGCTCTCAGAGCCCTCTTCCAGTATCTCTGAATTCGTTCATCAAAACCCCAACAGCGTCGCCTACCTTGACTGGATCTATGGGGTTTTCTTCGATGGGGGGAGCTTCCATGTCCAGGCCTAAATCATCACCCCTTTTCCAAGGTTTGAGCAACGACGATCAAGGGGACGGAGGAGGGGAAGACAATGCCCTACTGGGAAAGGAAACAGAGAAACGGTCGGAGACTGTTGAGCAGAAGAGTAGCAGTGAGAGATTGAGTTGGCTGCCTGGGTGGGCTCATGTAAGCTCAGATGATGCAAAGACCCTTGCAACGGCCGTTGCTATATCCCTGATTTTCAGGTCGTTTGTGGCAGAACCCAGACACATTCCTTCCCTCTCCATGTATCCAACCTTCGATGTTGGAGATCGCATCGTCGCGGAAAAGGTATCCACCCACGGCCCTCTCAATTATGCATATTTCTATTCCAACTGCATTCCTGAGATGTATGGATTTAACCATTTGCTCAACGATAATTATGTATTGGTGATAATCATGTGTTGACAAGGGGCCTTGGTAAAAACTGGTTCATCACAGTGCTATCCATTGCTGTCTGGATTTCACTATCTCACTAGCTCAAACCATCTAAATCCATATCAGATGCATCTGGAGTTCCATTAGTTGATATGTCTACCATACTAAGCTTTCTCGAGCTCCGGAACCTCAAGGTTATATCTCATACCTGGGTTTAGATGGGTTTTGGCCAGTGTCCATATTGAATGCTCTCCCAATTCACAGTTTAGATTCAATGCACCTTTGCACACAAATAATTCATGGATCACCCTGATCCCCACCCCATCTCCATTTTACTTCTCTTTTGGCGTGAAATTTATAGACACTGAGGATGCAGAATGCATTTTACTTCTCTTGATGTCATTAAAAACTTAAGAATGATCAGGTATTAATTTATTTTATTTTATTTTATTTTGAGGTGGATAAGTTCAAAGCTCAAATGTAATTTAGTGCTAAGGCAACGACGTTCTCACCATGATTGACAGATGTCTCCACTTGCGACACATTAATTCTCGTGGAATGACGAACCACATACTTCAGCAAATTAATATATGATTGTTAATGCAAAAAATATATACGAAATGATTCTTTTTCATTTCTGCCTTTCTTTTGGCTAGATTAGAGAGGGAATAATAGTTAAAAAAAATCCTCGGAAAGGATGCATGCCTTTTGTATGCAGGCCTCTCCATAACTGCAAATTCCAAAACAACCCTTGGGGATTGCTTCATCGATATATTCCTAGGAGTTGTCTATAATGCGATTTTTTGGAGATTCCGGTGACGGAATTCGGCCGAAGAAATGAGGTTAAATCTAGATTTTTAGCAGTTAAAATGGTTTTTTAATTGCATATTTGGATTCAGCGCCCTGAAAAACCCCTGGGATCCATTGATTGTGCAGAAACTAGCTATTAAACTTGGGATTCCAATGAATTGCTGCCGAATTTTGACCGGAAAAAGCCGCCAGAAAGGCTTTTAAATAGTCGCGTTATAGACTACTGCATATTCCTATCCCGAGGTTCAGTGATGACCTGAAATCCCTTCACTTGGTGAGAAGGGCACAGTATGATGATCCCCTTGGAGCATGCCTATCGCAACCACCCCATGCGGGCCATGCCGCCATCAAAGAAAATTTGTGCAGGTCAAGCTTTGTCCTCTTCTTCCATTCACGACTTTCATTGAATCAAACCTTGGGACCCTCATAAACCCTCGCGGGTTGGAGGTTTACCTCAGAGCGGGCGCAATTTGGAGGGGCTTCCATAATGCCGCACCCTTGCATTCCCCTAGATCCTTGGCGAGATAATGTTGACGAGGTTGTCGATTCACTAATTGCAGAGTCCAATACAATCCATATTCGACACGATGGGTGAATATGGGTGAAGACTTCGCCAACCTTGGTTAACTACGACAGACACCGCCTGCACTCCATGGCTCAAGATCTATAACAACGCTTAGAAGAAAGCCAAAAAAAAAGAAGAAGAGCGAAACCCTAACACTACTTCTATTCTCCATCACTCTGTCTCTCAATAATTAAATATGACTTACAAAAAGCAAATACCCACATTAAATCAATTGACCACTGATTTTATTTTATATATATAAAAGATTACTCTTTCAAACCAAATTTATTGTCTCTCAATAATTAAATGACTTGTAAAAAAAACAAATACCCACAATAAATCCTTACAATTTATCACTTATTTTATATATATATATAATTACCATTTCAAACCAAATTTACTTAAAAAAAATTGATTAAACATTAATATATTTATCTTAAATATTTTGGTTAATATATAACTAAAAGACATTTTTTTCCCATAACCATTAATAAATCTAACCTCCAACAAACACTTATCTTTTGCCAATCTCCCTCTTGCCAATCTCATTATTATTATCATGGTAAACAAATATAAAAGAAACCAAACACCCAATTATATTTTTTCGAAATAACAAGCACTTATCTCTTACCAATCTCCTTATTATTATCACTGTAAACCAATATAAAAGAAACCAACACTCAATTATATTTTCTCCTCGCAATACTCAATTATATTATATTATGAATGAAATAAATTAATTAAAAATAAAGTCAACATTAATATTTTATAATATATCACTTAAAGTAATATTTATAATAAAAAATCATGTTATAATTTTTTATGCTATGAGATACTTTCTAGTTGAGTATGGATAAATGTTATAAAGATATGTGAGGTAAACATTTGCACTTAGTAAAATTATATAAAATTAAAACAATTAAAAAAAATAAAATAAAAAATAAAAAATAAAATTACTAATTATTATTAATTATTAATAATTAAAACTTCCATTTTAATTTTAGATTTACTAAGGGACTAAATTTTTTTTCACTCTAAAACAAGTTTGCACCTCAAGAGATTTGATCTAGATCTAAAGTTAAAATGGATTTAGGTTGGCAACTATTTCATTATGAAAAGTAATAGTTATAATAAAAGCATCATCTTATAACTGAGTCTACACTCTCTAGTTCAATATGGCAACAATGTCCTAATGTCAACATAAATATTTTGACTTGGTTAAGAATAAAATTTAAAACTAAAAAGTGTAAATCTCTCCATAATTAAAATTATAATAATAAAAAAAACAATAGTAATTTTAACAATAAAATTATAAAATTGAATTTAAACTATGAAATTCTAGTGGTTTACAAGCCCATGGTATTCGTTATAATGAAGTTTGTTTAAACGCTTGAGGAAATCCATTATGGAAGTCAGGTATTGCATTGCCCATGATATTTGTTATGATAAAGCCTATTTAAAGACTTGAAGAAATCCATTATGGAATGCAAGAGTACCAACTTACATTCATTTTAACTCCATCCGAATTGAAGATGGATCAAGGTTGATCATTGTGTCGTTGCCCATGATATTTGTTATGATAAAGCCTATTTAAAGGGTTAAGAAATCCATTATGGAATGCAAGAGTACTAGCTTACATTCATCTTAACTCCATCCGAATTGAAGATGGATCAACGTTGTAGCCCAATATAGAAGAGATGTTGCAATGTCCTATCATGTTACGTTAGCTAAACATTTTGACTTAAAAAATTACATAAAAATAAAAATAAATTAAATTGAAAAAATTAAAATTAAAGAAAACACATTTCCCGGTCAGGGAAATAATCTTACTACATTTCTTTGCAGTGATCAAAGAGATGGCGGTAGGTGGTGCCACCTCCAGTACCCTGTACAACTTATTGCCCAAAGTAATAATCATAGAGCGAGGTCTAGAATCATATACAACATGTCGCATACACAAGTATGGTTGTCCTAATAATACATCACAAAATTCAAGAAGAGAAACATCACACATTACTTCGTACGTGAAGGACTTGATACTGTAGGGAAGGTGGTATTGTTGGCTGACATAGAAATCTCATCCCTAGTGAAGCCACTCGATGGTGTACGATTGCGGATGTGCTATCATCGATAGGCCCAACCGCTTCAAAAACTCTGTTGAAATGAGGTTTTTTTGGCTCCCACTGTCAACAATGAACTATAACAAAGAACCCTTCACCCACATTTGTGAGTGGAAGAGGCGTCCCCCCTCCTTGGATCTTCAGGCTCATCTTTCTGGATCTTGGTGGTGGCCACTGTGGCACTGGGCTCCACTTCAACGATTTACTTCCCTTTGTCATTCCCCTTGTCGGGTTCTAATTTTGAGTTAGAACTTGCGTCTGATTGAGAAGTCTTCAACCCCGCCACTAGTGATTACTTGGCCGACAGTCACTTGTGTTGTGAGTGAAGCTCTTATGGAACTCACACCATTTTCTCGTGTCCTTCTTTGGCTTCATGGTGTTGTTCTTTGCTTACAGCTTCAATGAGTTATCTTGGGTCGCCCTGCCTTAGCTTTGGCCTTTGCTTTAGGGTTTGGGGGCACCTTTTCCTTGCTTCAGATTCACAAATCCAAAGTCTCGCCTCTTCTATTTAAACTTCTACTCGATCTTGACAGTGTATCAGTATGCCATGCCGAGCGTGATGTCCAGGAATTCCATCTCGTCCTGGATGTAGTTGTGTAGACATCCATGATACTTGAGTACCAGATGCCGATCAGAATCCTTGATACCTAATTTTGTGTGGAGGGTATGGAAAACATTTGTGAACTCCGTCACATCTTGGTCCCTTCCCTACTATAGCGTGGTCCACTTTATGTATTTATCTTCATAGCTCCCGACAGGCTAATATTGTTCCTTGATGGCGTCTCGGAATCCCAAGTGGGTGTAGCTAAAAATAGTGAGGATTCACTCTCGTCCTTTTGTTCATAGTAGGTTTCCCACCAGTTCTTAACGTGTGGGGTGGCTCTGAGAAGTGAAAAAAGTAATATTTTCTTGATTGAAAAAGTCATGAACTAAAAAATATCCTTCCAACATATTCAATAGTTTATCTGGCCCTCAAATATGGGAATAAAGTTAACTTGTACCTTAAAAGGATCGGTGCCTCCAGAGTGGTTGTTGGATGAAGATGCGTCGCTTGTTGATAGTCATCGAAGGATCTGGGCAAATTTATTCGTCATTGCGTTCCTTTGTCGCTCAAGGGCTTCCTCAAGAAATATTTTGAAAGGATCTCTTGCCCCCTTGTCTTTCTTTTCTTTCGCCATGGGTGGCCGTCGGGGTTTACGAGGCTTGTCTTGCAAAGGTTCAACCAGATCGAGCCCTAACTCCTTATACCCTAACCTCATTGGGGACATGCAAAGAAAAACATAGATCGAGTAGACCACTATGATACCACTGATCCAAAATTAAACATGAACACAACAAATTACAGATATAACCATAAATACAGAGATGCAACATAAATAACACTTAATTTCATTAATATTAGAATACTGAAATATGCTTACAAAAAGAATGGAAGTAAATTAGCTTGGGCGATGGTAGCTTATCTCTGAGAAGAGATGTGGTGACTACATGCCTCTAAACTTTGTGTTACAATGAGGCTCCAAGGCCTAATTATTATTGAGAAAAATGGAAAACCCTAAACATCTATGAACCTAACCTTAGGAGATGAAGCACCAAAACCGTGGGCCCTGTTTGGGTAAATTGGTACATCAATTTTCTGGGGTCGTAACTTTGGCATACGATCTCAGTTTGGCTATCATAATACATCGTTTTGAAGATATCAAAGACTAGGCCAAAAATAAATAAATATACATATTTGAGACTTTTTCAATCTCTCAGTTTTCCCTAAAAACATCGTTGAGAGCCTCAAAATGGCTCCGGAAGTTCAACACCCAAAAAACTGCCAAAAATAGTAAATTGTGCTACAATTAAGGAAACTGAAAAACTGAAAGAGAGAGTGTTGGGGGTCCAAGTGGAATAGGAGGGTGGCCACCAATATCTACCTGGATCAACCATGGGTCTATTATGAATAAATATATAGGAAATAATGTAAATGATAATAAATAATAATGATTAGATAATTAGTAATTAGGTTGAAGAGTCATGTCTAATGAGACATGACTCTCCATGAAGATACACCTGCATGCTATATAAGTAGACCACTCGCTTTTATTTGTATCATTCTTATTCATACATTTAATATATAAAATCTGTATCCACATGGATATCTTTATATTCCAAGTCTTCTGGAGTAATTAATCTGAAGAAGGAAATTTGTTCAGTTCATTTGGTATCAGAGCTTCGTCTGATCCGACCTTTGGCTAGCAACTTGTCGTCGACTTTCTTGCCATTGTGATTCTAGCGTTTCGCTACCAGTTTTGAAGTTTCTTCAGCATGTTGTTAGGCCTTTTGCCATTTAAAAAAAGAAAAAAAGAAAAAAAGAAAAGAAAAGAAAAGAGGTTATATTAAAAAAAAAATCAACAAAAAAAGAGTATATATATATATATGGATCTTTTTTTTTTTTTTTTTTTTTTTTTTTTTTAAATAAACATTTAAAAGAAAAAAGAATTGGAAAAAAAATATTGAGAAAAAAAGAAAAAAAAAAGAAGAAGAAGATTGTTAAAAAAAAAATGTACCTGTCGGGACGACGCCACCCGCCAGCACTACTGTAGGCGCCGCCCGTGGTAGTGACCACATCAATTGTTGTAGTAATCGTTGTTAGCCGCTACATTTTCCAACCACTACCATTTAATTCCACCGTCCACCAAACTTCTTCTGCTATTGTCGTAACCTTTGAGCGTCACCACCGCTGGCTGCGACCTTACCGTTGTCGTCGCCGAAAGGCTCCACTTCAAAACCACCCTTAGTGCCAACCGAAACACTTGCCCGATTTCTTTTCTAGCATTGTCACTCGTTGTTTCCTTGCCTACCGTCACAGTGGTCCGCCGTCACTCGTTAGGGCCCATACCTTCTTCCTCTTTGTAGCGATTGACCTCGTCTATCCGCTTTTCAACCAATCATGGTGTCCCCGGCCACAACATGTCAGTCAGTCAAAAAACATGACTACCTCGTACATCTTAATTAAATTATTTAATTATACAATATAATTAATTAATTAATTTAATTCAATTAATTTAAAATAAATAAATAAATAAATAAATAATAATATATATATATATATATATATATAATATATATATATATATATATATATATATATATAATTTTTTAAAAATAATTCAAAAATAGACATTTTTTATTATTTATACCCCATATATATATATATTAAAACGGGTTAAAGAAAAAAATCTATAAAAAAGAGGGAAATAAAAAAAAAGGGATGAGAGTTATATATAATAAAATTAAATAATTAAATTAAAAAAAAAAAGAGTAAAAAATGATTTCCACAAAGAACACTGGTTTCTTTTCAGTATGTCCTTTTTGTTCAGAAAGATATCTTAATTGTCAAGAGTCATTCAAAAATCAAAACGTTGTTTGCAGAAAATGTTACAAAACTTTTACCTTAGTCAAATATCTAAGTGATGCACAAAAACAATTAATCGCAAGAGATATAGGACAATTAACCGCAATATATAAGCAAGGACATGCTGATTTTAATAAGGAAATGAAGAAAACAAAATCCACATTGCAAGTTGAAAGCCCATCATCACTCCTACCAAATGATGTAATCTAGTGTACCAAGAAATTGCAGCTAGAAGATCAAGAGAAAGACAAAATAACCAAACTTTGGCAAAACAAGAAATTGTTACAACACGAATATAAAAATCTTGTGGATATGCATTACAAGGAAGTAATGGAAAAGGATGAAGAAATCTCTCACCTCAAGGACCACGTCGAAAAATTACTTGCACAAATGAAGAAGACTAAGGTCACAGAGAAAGAACTCAAGAAGCACTTATCAGAACAAGAAGATGAAACTTTACATTTAAAGAACCTTAATAAAAATTTATTAGAACAAATCAGAGATCTAAAAGATGAAAAACTTAAAAGTCAAAGCATTGAAAATAAGGTTGATGAATTAGAAACCAAAGAACTTTTATGTTTGAGAAACCATAATCAAAACCTACTCACTCAAATTAAGAAACTTAAACATGATAAGAAAGCATTAAAAGACAAGTTAGAAGAATTTACTCAAGAAGAAGTATCGAAATCTCTAGTCATAACAACCCAAGTTGAAGATAAGGGAACGAATACCGAACTTGTGAATATCATAACTCAAGAAGAATGCAACGTAGTTGAAGAAAAGGTGCATTTAGATGTTGCAATTTAGATGATAAACACCCCAAGTGAAGGTTATGTAACCAACTCAACAACATCGTCACTTGAAGTAAATAAAAAAATCTCCACACACTTAATAAGGGAAAGTTAATCCAAAAAGGTTCCCTATAGACACTGAATCATGACAATAGACAACTCAACTTTGCTACATATCGAGAGCATTCAGAATAGAGACAACAAACCGATGTTGCAGAGAATAGTAATGTAACCTAAATCCAGTCCTATGATGAAAAGTCGTTACAAAATTCCAATGATCAGAATATTCCACAGAAGATTAATCTAGGATGGTCTGATCACTTGTCGGTGCGACAATTTTGTTTGTCACTTAAAGAATCATATTGTCTTGCTTCAATAGAGATGACAATTCTGAGACAAGAAGACATCTGAAATAGAAAAAAGAGATCAAGCCTTCATCAGCAAGCTTTGAGGACAACCTTTTGAGGAGGAAGACAATGCTATGAATAAATATATATGAAAATTAATAATGATTAGTTAATTAGTAATTAGGTTGAAGAGTCATGTCTAATGAGACATAACTCTCCATGAAGAGGCACTTACATAGTATATAAACAAACCTCTCACTTTCATTTGTATCATTCTTATTCATACATTTAATATATAAAAATTGTATCCTCATGGATATCTTTATATTCCAAGTCTTTTGGAGTAATTAATCTAAAGAATGAACTTTGTTCGCTTCAGGGTCAATACCATATGTTATCATAAACCTGGAGCTCAAAAATCACCAATAACTTGACCGACTCAAATTTACCTTATTATTTTAGTTTAAAGTAATTTTTCTTTTAACATAGATTTTTTTTAACAAGTGTATCTTAATTTACCTAACTATAATTTTTTAATATATATTTAGCTTTTAAAAATAGTATATAATTTAATTACATAATTAATACCTAGTATATATATATATATATATATAATTATATATATATATATATTATATAAACAATTATATTTATTAATAAACTATTAAATAAACAAAATGAAATACTAACCATTACTTTATTTATATATTTTTACCTAATTTAACTTATTTCTGGGAATAATAATAATAAAAATATAACAAGAATATTAAATTATTTGACTGGGGTCATAAGGTCAGAATTAGCCGTTATCAATCTAGCCGTTGGAGTCTCTGCCCAAACTATTTAACTTGCTAAGCTGGATCGGTTCTTCAACTTGTCCTGACGATGAACCACACTGGTTGGTTCGAAACGCGTCGACAAATGATTATTTATGTGATTTCGCCGAAAATTCTCTAAACAAGGTTTGATCTCTCTCTAGGCTTGGTAGATCAAGAATTAAGATAGATTTAGACTCATTAATTATTATTATTATTATCCAATTTTAAGGTCACGACCAAGCCAAACACCAAATTGGTGTATAAGACCCCCTTGTTTGTGGGAGAAGGGACCCACCTCCGCATAACGATTTGACCGCATGGAGACATACATACTCTACACCTCTGGTTTCGAACTTGTGACCTCTGAGGAGGAAACACATGCTCTTAACCATTAGGCCCACTCAAGTTATATTCAAGCTAATACTCATAAGAAAATTTACTATATTCCCTAACAAAACAAACATAATATTAAAAAAACAATTTATTTTAACTTCTTATAATAAATTTAATATATTATTTTATGAGAATATATATATATATATAGCTAATTACATAAATGAACATTAAATTATATAATATACCTAATACTTTTTAACAAAGTAATCCTCAATTAAGAATACTTTCGTTGTAAAAATATAATTTAAAATAAAAATTAAAAATAAAAATTATTTTCCCCACTCTTAATGATAATTTTTAATTAAAATAATTTATATATTCTACAATTTAACTAGAATTAATTTAACCAAAGGTAATCCTCAATTGTGAATGGCTTTCGTGTGAAATATAATTAAAATTAAAAATTAAAAAATTTCCAAAATATTATGATAATTTTTAATTAAATTTAATTTATATATCCTTCAATTAACTAGAATTTATTTTCCCAACTAATAAAATATAGAATTTATTTTAACAAGGTAATCCTCAATTTGGAATGGCTTTTCGGTGAAAAATATATTAAAAATTAAAAAATTAAAAATTTCCAACATATTAATGTAATTTTTAATTAAAATTAAATTTATTATCCTTCAATTAACTAGAATTTATTTTCCCAACTAATAAAATACGATCTAAACATAAAACTGAATGAAAACTAAAGCTTCCCAAAGTAACCACTCTACCCATTATTAAAATCTTAATATAAATTAAGTCAACTATAAAATTTTCAACGGTTAAACATTTTCATGTTACAAAACTAAACCCGTATTGCCCACCTCGTTGGAATCCAACGATTAATTTCATATTACAGAACTAAACCCAAACCCATTGTTGGAACAGAACTAAACTAAACCCATATTCTGCTTCTTCCATGATGAAACTAGATTTTTTTTGTATTACAGACACCACCGCCACCAACCAGTCATCGCTTTTTCTTTTAAAATCAGGTATAGATTTTCCAAAGCAGATAGACGCAAATCAAAGGCAAAAGATAACTAGCTTGCTATAGGACATTAAATGTTAAGGTACATGTATTCTCTATAACAAAATAACATAGAGCTTTTATTTTTAATTTATGTAACCACCGCTGGCTTTATTTTTTGTTATAGAACATGTATATACCCGGACATTTAATGCCCTATAACAAGTTAGTTAGCGATTGCCAAAATCAAAACCAATGCCAAGAGGCAAACCATAAACTAAACCTAAAATTTGGGATTCAGACCAACCGCCTGAATATTTATCTCAAATGCCAATTAAAATATCGCCCGTAACGCACAAAAACCGAAGTCAAAGTTTGAAATTGATGAGAAATTAATACACTGCTGAATATACAATGGAGGGACCGTGACGTGAAAGATTCTGGCAGCACACATCCATCGATCTAGTAGAATCTAATTTCCACTGCTCTTCTTACTTCCCAGGTTGGGAGAGAGTTCGGCGCTCTTTCTCTGCTCATAATCTCTCTGATTCCGCTGCAGATCCCATACCCTTCTGTAATATTCAATCCTTCGCTGCCCTTTATACAATTCTCAGCACTTATTTCTTTGTGGTTTTAATTCCAACCTGCGTTTTTGAAGGCAAATCGAATTGTTGTGTGCCATTTGGAGGCCATATGGGATTGATTCGGATTGTTCTTAGAACATCCAATTCACAGATCGAGTGAACATTTTGGTCGGCTATTGTGCAATGGATCTCTGAATGTTGCTTTCGCTGGCTTCTTGTGAAACCCATACAGAGAGTTGCATCGTTTACTTCACTGGATTTGGAAATTGATACAAATGGCTTTACCATGGACACCCACCTGCCCTTTATTGTTCGCTACTACTGTTACTGTAGCTTGCAAACTCTCACAGGGCGCTGGAAAGATATTATCATCGTCGTCATATGAGAAGAAAAGACCTTGTCAGGGTTTCTGCGCGAAGAAGGCCGAGGCCGTGTATGAGAAGAACAGTCCCTGTCAGGGTTTATGGGCGAAGAAGGCCGTGGCAGCATTGAGGGAGCGCAAGCTTGAGTATTGTCCATCATGGAAGAAGCAGCAGAATACCGAAGAAGTGCGTGCGTTGTTGGGGAAAATACTTGTTCCGGACTTGTGCTCTCAGAGCCCTCCTCCGGTATCTCTGAATTCGTTCACCAAAACCCCAACAGCGTCGCCTACCTTGACTGGATCTATGGGGTTTTCTTCGATGTGGGGAGCTTCCATGTCCAGGCCTAAGTCATCACCTCTTTTCCAGGGTTTGAGCAACGACGATCAAGGGGACGGAGGAGGGGAAGACAATGCCCTACTGGGAAAGGAAACAGAGAAACGGTCGGAGACTGTTGAGCAGAAGAGTAGCAGTGAGAGATTGAGTTGGCTGCCTGGGTGGGCTCATATAAGCTCAGATGATGCAAAGACCCTTGCAGCGACCGTTGCTATATCCCTGATTTTCAGGTCGTTTGTGGCAGAACCCAGATACATTCCTTCCCTCTCCATGTATCCAACCTTCGATGTTGGAGATCGCATCGTCACGGAAAAGGTATCCACCCACGGCCCTCTCAATTATGCATATTTCTATTCCAAATGCATGCATATTTCTATTCCAAATGCATTCCTGAGATGTATGGATTTAACTGATAATCATGTGTTGACAAGGGGCCTTGGTAAAAACTGGTTCATCACAGTGCTATACATTGCTGTCTGGATTTCACTATCTCACTAGCTCAAACCATCTAAATCCATATCAGATACATCTGGAGTTCCATTAGTTCATATGTCTACCATACTAAGCTTTCTCGAGCTCCGGAACCTCAAGGTTATATCTCATACCTGGGTTTAGATGGGTTTTGGCCAGTGTCCATATTGAATGCACTCCCAATTCACAGTTTAGATTCAATGCACCTTTGCACACAAATAATTCATGGATCACCCTAATCCCCACCCAGAACGCATTTTACTTCTCTTGATGTCATTATAAAACTTAAGAATGATGAGCTATTAATTTTTTATTTTTATTTTATTTTGAGGTGGATAAGTTCAAACCTCAAATGTAATTTAGTGCTAAGGCAACGACGTTCTCACCATGATTGACAGTTGTCTCCACTTGCGACACATTAATTCTCGTGGAATGACGAACCACATACTTCAGCAAATTAATATATGATTGTTAATGCAAAAAATATATACGAAATGATTCTTTTTCATTTCTGCCTTTCTTTTGGCTAGATTAGAGAGGGAATAATAGTTAAAAAAAAATCCTCGGAAAGGATGCATGCCTTTTGTATGCAGGCCTCTCCATAACTGCAAATCCCAGAACAACCCCTGGGGATTGCTTCATCGATATATTCCTATCCCGAGGTTCAGTGATGACCTGAAATCCCTTCACTTGGTGAGAAGGGCACAGTATGATGATCCCCTTGGAGCATGCCTATCGCAACCACCCCATGCGGGCCATGCCGCCACCAAAGAAAATTTGTGGAGGGTCGAGCTTTGTCCTCTTCTTCCATTCACGACTTTCATTGAATCAAACCTTCGGACCCTCATAAACCCTCGCGGATTGGAGGTTTACCTCGGAGCGGGCGGAATTTGGAGGGGCTTCCATAAGGAGTTGTCTATAATGCGATTTTTTAGAGATTCCGGTGACGGAATCCGGCAAAAGAAATTATATCTTGATTTTTAGCAGTTAAAATGGTTTTTTAACTGTATATTTGGATTCAGCGCCCTGAAAAACCCCCGGCAGCCATTGATTGTGCAGAAACTAGCTATCAAACTTGGGATTCCAATGAATTTCTGCCGGATTTTCACCGGAAAAATCCGCCAGAAAAACTTTCAAAAAATCGCGTTATAGACTACTGCCTTCCATAATAACGCACCCTTGCATTCCGATAGATCCTTGGCGAGATAATGTTGAGCAGGTTGTCGATTCACTAATTACAGAGTCCAATACAATCCATATTCGACACGATGGGTGAATATGGGTGAAGACTTCGCCAACCTTGGTTAACTGCGAGAGACACCGCCTGCACTCCATGGCTCAAGATCTATATATAACAACGCTTAGAAGAAAGCCAAAAAAAAACGCGAAACCCTAACACTACTTCTATTCTCCATCGCTCTGTCTCTCAATAATTCAATATTACTTATAAATAACAAATACCCACATTAAATCAATTGACCACTGATTTTATTTTATATATATACATATAAAATTACTATTTCAAACCAAATTTATTGTCCCTCAATAATTAAATGAGTTATAAAAAAACAAATACCCGCATTAAATCCTTACAATTTATCACTTATTTTAAACCAAATTTACTTTAAAAAAATTGATTAAACATTAATATATTTATCTTAAATATTTTGGTTAATATATAATCAAAGACATTTTTTTTCCATAGCCATTAATAAATCTAACCTCAAACCAACACTTATCTCTTACCAATCTCCTTATTATTATCATGATAAACAAATATAAAAGAAACAAACACTCAATTATATTTTCTCCTCGCGATACTCAATTATATTATATTATGAATGAAATAAATTAATTGAGAAATAAAATCAAACATTAATATTTATAATATATCACTTAAAGTAATGTTTATAATAAAAAATCATGTTATAATTTTTTATGCTATGAGGTAGTTGAGTATGGATAAATGCTATAAAAAATTTGTTATGCAAACTTTTTGATTTAGTAAAATTAACATAATACTTAAAAATAAAAATTAAAACAATTAAAAAATTAAAATTAAAAAAAAAAAAAATACTAATTATTATTAGTTATTAATATTAAAATATTCATTTTAATTTTAAATCTATCAAGGGACCAAATTTCTTTTCACTCTAAAAAAGGTTTGTACCTCAAGAGATTGATCCAGGTCTAGAGTTAAAAATGGATTTAGGTAGGTAACTATTTTCAATATGGAAAAAAATAATTAAATAAAAGCATCATCTTAATAACTAAGTCTACCACTCTCTAGTTCAAGATGGCAACAATGTCCTAATGTCAATAAATATTTTGACTTGGTTAAAATAAAATTTAAAACTAAAAAAGCCTAAAATTTCTCCATACATAATTAAAATAATAATAATAATAATAATAGTATTTTTAACGATAAAATTATAAAGTTAATTTTAAACTATTAAATTCTAGTGTTTACAAGCCCATGGTATTTGTTATGATGAAGCCCATGGTATTTGGTATTTAAAGACTTGAATAAATCCATTATGGAATGCAAGAGTACCAACTTACATTCATCTTAACTCTATCCGAATTGAAGATGGATCAAGGTTGATTATTTGTTATGATAAAGCCTATTTAAAGACTTGAAGAAATCCATTATGGAACAAGAGTACTAGCTTACATTCATCTTCACTCCATCCGAATTAAAGATGGATCAAGGTTGATTGTTTGAAGAGAAGCGCTCTATAGCCCAATATAGAAGAGATGTTGCAATGTCCTATCATTTTACGTTATCTAAACATTTTGACTTACAAAAAAAAAAGATGATATATATATATATTATATATATATATATATATATATATATATATATTCCAGAAAAATCAAAATATAGAGGTGTAAACTTTTCCTCAAGTTTTTGCACTCAAGAAAGGGTTTACACCTTAAGGATCAAATGCTTGATAAATTGAGTTAAGATAAATCTAGACTAGTTGGAATATAGAAGAGGTGTTGCAATGTCCTATCATTTAGTTATCTAAACATTTTGACTTAAAAAATAAAAAAAAATAAAAATAATAATAATAATAATAATATAATAATAATAAATAAATAATAATAATATATATTATATATATATATATATATATATATATATATATTATTCCAGAAAAATCAAATATAGAGGTGTAAACCTTCCTCAATTTGCACTCAAGAAAGGGTTTACACCTTAAGGATCAAATGCTTGATAAAATGAGTTAGATAAATCCTAGACTAGTTGGATTGAGAGGGGCTCTCCAACTTACTATGTAAGAGATGTTGTAATGTCCTATCTTGTAAAAATTTTGACAAATTACATAAAATAATAATAATAATAATTAAAATAAAATTGAGTTAGAACTAGCCTAGATCCATCTTAATTTTGATCTACCAAGCCCCCAAAGGGATCTATGTTGGTTTAATTTCCTCCTTTAAATAAGCTATATTCCACATGAATACCATTGATCTGAATTTAAACAGAAACGCAGCAAGCTACAGATATAACCATAAATATAGAGATCCAGCAAAAATAACACTCAATTTCATTAATATCAGAATACTGAAATATGTTTACAAATAGAATGGAAGTAAACTAACTTGGGCGATGGCAGCTTATCTATGAGAAGAGATGTGGCAGCGACATGCCTCTGAACTCTGTGTTACAATGAGGCTCCAAGAACTATTTATTATTGAGAAACAATGGAAAACCCTAAACATCCAGAAACCTAACCCTAAGAGATGAAATGCCAAAACCATGGGCCCCATTTGGGTAAATTGGTACATCAATTTCTCGGGGTCGTAACTTTGGCATACAATCTTCGTTTGGCTATCCTAATACCTTATTTCGAAGATCTCGAAGAGTAGGCCAAAAATAAATGGATTTTACCATTTAGGACTTTCTTGGTCTCTCTATTTTCCCTAAAAATGTCGTTTAGGGCCTCAAAACCGCTATAAAAGTTCAGGACCCGAAAAAAATTGCCAAAAATAGTAAACTACGCTACAATTAAGGAAATTGAAAAACTGAAAGAGATAGTGTTGGAGGTCCAAGTGGAATAGGAGGGTGGCCACCAATATCCACCTGAATCAGTCCTCCCCCCTTAGGAAGCAATGGTCCCCATGAGATGGTGAAACTTCTGCTGAACTTGGACTCTAGTGAGTCACTTGCCTTGGTGTAGGAGTTGGCCAACTTTGACAACCTGTTATAGTTGGATCTTCTGTTGGTGAGTTTTCTTGATTTGTGTCTCTATGATTCGATCAGTTGTGGCCTATTCCATGTAGTCTAAGTTTAACTCTACTGGTGGGGTTGTTTTGCAATGTCAGATGTGTCCAACAATTGTGGAAAGTATGGCCAAAGGCTGTCTACATTGAACACTAGGTGTAGATCAAGGAACAGTGGAATGTTGAGCTCGAAGGCATTGTCCCCTACAATCTTGGTGATGGTGTATGGCCCATATGGAAGCGGGCGAAGCTTACGATGGGGTCCAGTGAGGTTCTCCTTCTGCAAATGTAGCCAAACTTTGTCGCCCACTAGGAACTTGTGCGACACCTGATGCTGATCATGGCGCTGCTTGTACTTAACATTGGCTCTATCCAATATATCATGGACCTGCTGGCGGATGTGTTGAATGCGCTCAATGAAGTTTTTAGCCCTATCAGAATTGGACTAAACATGAGCCGAATCTACTTGAGTAGTTGCAAATGGTATGGCCACATCAATGAGACATAATGGTTGAAATCCTAGCCCTACCTAAAAGGGGTTGTGGCCCGTTGAGTTGTGGAGAGTTCTGTTGTAGTTGTGTTGGACATAGGGGAAGATTTCATCTCACGTGCATGGATGCTTTGAGTTCTACATGCACAAAATGGGTACAATCATCTTGTTGACAACCTTTATTTGGCCATCAATTTGGGGATGGAAAGCCATGGACTTAGTAAGTTTTGTATCTAGCATTGACTAGAGACTTGAACAAAAATGCACTCAGGAATCTGTTGTCTCGATCTGAGACAATCAACTATGGGATCCCAAATTGTACCCATACTTGCTTAAAGAACAGCTTAGCAGTTGCCTCTATTGTGATATTCTTCTTGCAAGCCGCCATTGTGGCCATCTTAGAGAATCTGTCGATAACCAAGAAAACATAGTCATTGTCATGCTTAGTAGGAGGAATGCCTGACATGTAATCCATGGAGATAGATTCCCAAATTCGACTAGGAGTAGGTAGAGGAGTATATATACCTTGCTTCTTGATGGTTGGTTTGGAAATTGCGCAGGCGGTGCATGATCTAATGTACTTCTGAACATCTTGACGAAGTCTCAGCCAATAAAAACACTTCTGCAATACCACCACTATTTTCTCTACTTCGAAATGTCCAGCGACCCAACTATAGTGCGCCTTCGAAATCATCTTGGCACATTCACTTGAAGGAACACATATGTGTCCTAGGTGGCATAACAATGCATCTTGAAGGTGAAAATTTGGAACTTGCTTCCCTTCCAGGAGTGTCTGGTATGTGCTGCCGAATCCTGGATCGTTATGGTAAAGATGCGACCACCCCGAAGTCTCGTGCCCATAGGAGTCAAGCACAGTGATCAGCGTCATGACTAGTGGTCGACTGTGGTAGTATGTAACATTATTGGTGCTTCCCTTCTTGTACTTAATGTTCAAATGAAATTGTTGCAGGTAGGTGGACCATTTATGATGGCGATTGTTTTGCAACTTCCCTTATGTCTGCATGAACTGTAGGGGTCGATGATCTGTGTGGATGACCGTTTTGTGAAAATTCCACAACCAAAATACTTACTGCAACAACTGATGATATTACTCAGATTTGTTAAATTACTTTAAACAAATTACTTGATGTTTCCTATGACAAATATTGTAAAACATACACTGCAACCTTCACTTAATTAAATTATATGCAGAAACAAGAGAATGAACAAGAAAGAAAATACAACACAATAGACACTGTTATTTTTGGACAAATGTCCTTGGAAAAACCCAATGCAGGAAAATCGGTGCAGCAACTCTGAGGGTTTTATATTATTAAGCAGTAATTTCTGAATACAACTCTAGATTCCTTCCCGGCAATCTAGTTACAGATAAATACAACTGGCATAGAAGAATTATGAGATTACCTCACTCTAGCCGACAAATCCCAGCTATTCCAGTAGCTGAATCAACTGTCCCTGGCTACAACTACGTTGCCCCTGCGCAGTAACTACGTGGAGCTCTTTGAGGCTCCGCGTCAGCTCAACTAGATAACATCTTGCCTTCTGGAGCAGTTTCCAGCCCTCACGGCTCAGAATGTTAGCTCCTCTACAAAACTTGGACTTTTGTGTGGGTGACTGAGTTGCGTCTGTGTGAGCTCTTCTATCTCAGCGTCAAGCTCTACATGGGACCTTCTGGCTCAACGTTAACCCCTCTAGTGTCTCTTTAACTCTCTCTACTGTGTATCCCGGGCTCTAGAGAAGATACTCCAACCCAACTATCCCTGCCCCTCAACTGCAAGAAATCTACTCGATCAAAATGTCCTCCTGAGAACTTCTCACTTCAGAAATTTGATCCCTTGATCTCTCGGTGTGTTTTCCAAATAACCCTCAAGCTCCCTTAAATAATCTTATTGTTGCCATTCAACGGCCCAGATTAAAAGCTAATCAATGGCTAAGATCATTTTAGCTTGTTCATCATTTTCTTCTAGAAGCTACACCCACAATTAGATTAATACCGGTTAATATTTTTAAATTCCTAAGTTTAGACTTAGGGTCCCATTAAAAAATATTAATTATTTTAATAAAATTGTTTATGGGTGGAATTTCCCAAAACACTTTCTGGGTTCTTTGGAATACATGTTCCCAAGCCTCCCTGTAAAATTTGAAGCCTATAGAACATTTGATGCTACCGCAAATCAATATGTTTCCTTCCCTATAATGTAATGCTTCCATTGATGGCAAGCCTACACAATGGAATACATTTCTTTGTCGTAAGTGGGATACTTTCGAATTGTGTCTGAAATTGTCTTACTGTGGTAAGCCACTAGATGCCCCTTCTAAGTGAGGACTACACCAATAACATAGTCAGAGGCGTTTGTCTCAATCTCAAATGGTTGTTGCAGGGCTGGTAATGTGAGCACTTGTGCAGAGCAGAGGTGATGCTTCAACTTCGCAAATGTCTTTTGTTGGGTTTCGAACCAGAAAAACTTTGCTTTCGCTCTGCCCTTGGTGACTTGAATTAAAGGCCAAGTGATATGAGAGAACCCCAACATGAACCCGCGGTAGAAATTGACAAGACCCAGAACGCTGCAGAGCTCTATTAGAGTGGTTTGGGCTGGCCAATCCCAAATGGCTTGAATCTTGGTTGGGTCCACATGCACACCCTACTCATAAATGATGTACCCTAGATATTGAACCTGGGTCATGCCAAAAGTGCGTTTCTCCAAATTGGCACACAATTTGTGTTGTTGCAAGGTTTGAGGGACCCGTTGAATATGGTGGAGGTGCACTTCCCAACTCTGGATGAAGATCAAGATGTCATCTAAATACACCACTATGAATGCATTGGTGAAGGGTCGCAAGACATCGTCCATCAATCTCATGAAGGTTGTTGGGGCATTCGTCAACCCGAAAGGCATTACCAACCATTCGAAAAGGCCCTCCTTGGATTGAAGGCAGTCTTCCACTCATCGGAGGGTTCGACATGCACCTGGTGATAGCCGGACTTCAAGTCAACATTGTTGAAATATTTGGCTCCCTTGAGCTAGTCCAGAAGGTCATCAATTCGTGGGATTGAGTACCTATTCTGGAAAGTGATCTTGTTCAATACCCGATAGTCAATATAAAGTCTCCAGGCCCGTCCTTCTTCTGTACCAATATAATCGAGCTCCCACAGGGTGATGAGCTTGGCCTGATGTGCCCTTTCTGCAACAAATCCTGAATGTGCCTCTTGATTTCATCATTCTCCTGAACAAAGCATCAATAGATCAGTCCATTGGGTAGCAGTGTGCCCGGGGTCAGATCGATGGATTTCTTGACCTGACAGTGCATATGTACCCTTGTAGGTGAGGTGAAAATGTCCATGTACTCTTCCACGATCTTGTCCATCTGTTGTTGCTGTGCGGTGGAGCCCTATCTAGAAGGCGTGGCCACAACCTTCTTCTTTCCCTGAGGGCGTATCATAAGGAAAACAAATTTCCTGGTTTGGGAAATAATCTTACTGCATTGATTTGTAGTGATCAAAGAGATGGCGATAGGTGGTGCCACCTCCAGTATCCTGTACAACTTATTGCAGAAAGTAATAATCACAGAGAGAGGTCTAGACTCATATACAACATGTCGCTTCCACAGGTATGGTTGTACTAATAATACATCACAAGCTTCAAGAATAGAAACATCACACAATACCTCATCCGTGAAGGGCTTGATGTTGTAGGGACGGCGAGACCCCCTGGTTGATGCAGAGATCTCCTCCTTGGTGAAGCCACCCGATGGTGTACGGTTGTGGATGTGCTATCGTCAATAGGCCCAACCACTTCACAACCTCTACTAAAATGAGGTTCTTTTGGCTCCTGTTGTCAATAATGAATTGCAACGAAGAATCCTTCACCCACATTTGCAAGTGGAAAGGCGTTCCCCCTCCTTTGGATCTTCATGCTCATCTTTTTGGATCTTGGTGGTGGCCAGAGTGGCACTGGGCTCCGCGTTAATGATTTGTTTCTCCTTGTCGGGTTTTGACTTAGAGTCAGAACCTGCATTTGATTCAGAAGCCTTCAGCTCCGCCACCAATGACTGCTTGGACAAACACTCACTTGTGTTGTGAGTGGAGCTCTTATGGAACTCATACCAATTTCCTATGTCCTTCTTTGGCTTCGTGGTGTTGTTCTTTGCTCGTAGCTTTGACAGGTTATCCTCGGTCGCCTTGCCTTGGCTTTGGCCTTTGCTTTGGTGTTTGGGGGCACCTTTTCCTTTCTTCGGGTTCGCAGATCCAAAGTTTCGCCTCTTCTGTTTAAACTTCTACTCGATCTTAACAATGTATCGATATGCCATGCCGAGCGAGGAGATGTCTAGGAACTCCATTTGATCCTGGATGTACTTGTGTAGATAGCCATGGTACTTGAGTAACAAATGTCACTCAGAATCCTTGATACCCAACTTTGTGCAGAGGGTATGTAAAATAGTTGTGAACTCCGGCACATCTTGGTCCCTTCCCTGCCGTAGCGTAGTCCACTTTATGTATTTATCTTCATAGCTCTCGACAAGGTAATATTGTTCCTTGATGGCGTCTCGGAAATAATCCCAAGTGGGTGTGGCTGAAAACAATGAGAATTCACTCTCATCCTTTTGTTTATAATAGGTTTCCCACTATTCCTTGATGTGTGGGGCGGCTTGAGAAGTGCAAATGTAATATTTTCTCGATTGGAAAAGTCATGAATTGAAGAATATCCTTCCAATAGGTTCAACTATTTATCTACAATGTTTGCGTCTATTTGGCCCTCAAATATGAGAATATCAAGGTTAACTTGTACCTTAAAAGGGTGGCGCCTCTAGAGTGGTCGTTGGATGAAGATGCGTTGCTTGTGGATAACCGTTGAAGGATATGGGCAAAGTTATCCATCATCGCGTTCCTCTCTCGCTTGAGGGCTTCCTCAAGCAATATTTTGAAAGGATCTCCTGCCCCCTCGTATTTCTTTTCTTCTGTCATGGGAGGTCGTCGGGGTTTGCGAGGCTAGTCTTGCAAAGGTTCAACTAGATCAAGTCCTAACTCCTTATACCTTGACTTTGTTAGGGACATGCAAAGCAAAACATTGAACGAGTAGACCGCTCTAATACCGCTGATCCGAACTTAAACATGAACGCAACAAATTACATATATAACCACAAATACAAAGATGCAACAGAAATAACACTTCATTCCATTAATATCAGAATACTGAAATATGCTTACAAATAGAATGGAAGTAATCTAGCTTGGGCGATGATAATTATCTTTGAGAAGAGATGTGGTGGCTACATGCCTCTGAACTCTGTGTTGCAATGAGGCTCCAAGGCCTAATTATTATTGAGAAACAATGGAAAACCCTAAACATCCAGAAACCTAACCCTAGGAGATGAAGCACCAAAATTGTGGGCCCCGTTTGGGTAAATTGGTACATCAATTTCTGGGGTCGTAACTTTGGCATACGATCTCCATTTGGCTATCATAATACCTTGTTTCAAAGATCTCGAAGAATAGGTTGAAAGAAAATAAGCAATCTTGATTGAGACTTTTTCGGTCTCTTCGTTTTCCCTAAAAACGTCGTTGAGGGCTTCAAAACGACTTTGTAAGTTCAACACCCGAAAAACTGCCAAAAATAGTAAACTGTGCTACAATTAAGGAAACTGAAAAACTGAAAGAGACAATGTTGGGGTCCAAGTGGAATAGGAGGATGGCCACCAATATCCAACTAGATAAACCATGGATCAATACCATATGTTGTCATAAAATCGTAGATAAAAAAATCACCAATAACTTGACCAACTCAGATTTACCTTATTATTTTAGTTTAAAGTTATGTTTGTTTTAACATATATATATTTTTTTAACTAGTGAATCTTAAGGTGCACACCTCTTTTAGAGTGAAATGAGATTGGATCTCTCTAGGCTTGGTAGATTAGGAATTAAGATAGATTTATTATTATTGTTATTATCTAATTTATTATTATTTATTATCCAATTTTATGGTCATGGCCAAGCCAGACACCAAATTGGTGTATGAGACCCCCTTGTTTGTGGGGCAAGGGATCCACCTCCGCACAATGATTTGACTGCACGAAGATATACATACTCTACCCCTCCAGTTTTGAACGGAAGCAACACATGTTCTTAACCATTAGGCCCACTCAAACTGTACTCAAACTAGCACTCAGAAAAAAGTTTACTATATTCCCTAACAAGACAAACATAACATTTATAGGAAAAATTTATTTTAACTTATTATAATAAGAGTATATTATTTATAAATATTACTAATATTATATATATACATATATATATATTATATATATATATATATATATATATACGGTTTTAAAAAATTTTTTTACATAATACTTTAACGAGATAATCCTCAATTAACTATCTTTCATATGAAATATAATTAAAATAAAAATAATGTTTTTCCATAATATAATGATAAATTATAATTAAATCTAATTTATATACTCTTCAATTAATTAGAATTTATTTTCCTATCTAAACATAAAACTGAATGTAAACTAAACCTCCCCAAAGTAACTACTCTACCGATTATTAAAATATTAATATAGATTAACTCAATTATAGAATTTTCAACGATTAAACATTTTCATGTTACAAGACTAAACCCATATTGCCCACCCCGTTGGAAAACAACGATTAATTTCATAGTACAGAACTAAATCCAAACCCATCGTTGGAACAAAACTAAACCCATATTCTGCTTCTTCCATGATGAAACTAGATTTTCCTTTAAAATCACGCATAGATCTTCCAAAGCAGATGGCCGAGGTACGCAAGTCAAAGCCCATGCCAAGACGCAAACCATAAAAACTAAAGGTGACAGATGTGGGATCCATGCGGCTGATGCACGATGTTCCCAAGTCAAAGTGCATGCCAATACGCATGTGCAATAACTAAACCTAAAATTTGGGATTCAGAGTCCAGACCAGCCGCCTGAATATTTATCTCAAATGCCAAATAAAATATTCCCCCGTCACGCACAAAAGGCGAGGTCAAAAGTTGGAAATTGATAAGAAACTAATACACCGCTGAATATACAGTGGAGGGTAGGTGACGTGAAAGATCCGGGCAGCACCCATCCATCGATCTATTAGAATCTAATTTCCCCCTACTCTTCTTCCTTCCCCACTACTCTTCTTACTTCCCGGGTTGGGAGAGAGTTCGGCGCTCTTTCTCTGCTCATAATCTCTTAAATTCCGCTGCAGATCCCATACCCTTCTATTTCCCACTACTCTTCTTCCTTCCCCACTACTCTTCTTACTTCCCAGGTTGGGAGAGAGTTCGGCGTTCTTTCTCTGCTTATAATCTCTCTGATTCCGCTGCAGATCCCATACCCTTCTGTAATATTCAATCCTTCGCTGCCCTTTAATACAATTCTCAGCCGTTATTTCTTTGTGGGTTTAATTCCAACCTGCGTTTTTGAAGGCAAATCGAATTGTTGTGCGCCACTTGGAGGCCATCTGAGATTGATTTGGATTGTTCTTAGGACATCCAATTCACAGATCGAGTAAACATTTTGGTCGGCAATTGTGCAATGGAGCTCTGAATGTTGCTTTCGCTGGCTTCTTGTTAAACCCAGGCAGAGAGCTGCATCGTTTACTTCGCTGGATTTGGAAATTGATACAAATGGCTTTACAATGCACAGTCACCTGCCCTGTCTTGTTCGCCGCTTATGTTGCTGGAGCTTGCAAAATCTCACAGGGCGCTGGAAAGATATTATCATCGTCGTCATATGAGAAGAAAAGACCCTATGAGGGTTTCTGGGCGAAGAAGGCCGAGGCCGTGTATGAGAAGAACAGTCCCTGTCAGGGTTTATGGGCGAAGAAGGCCGTGGCCGCATTGAGGGAGCGCAAGTTTGAGTATTGTCCATCATGGAAGAAGCAGAATACCAGAGAAGGGCTTGTGTCGTTGGGGAAAATACTTGTTCCGGAGTTGTTGTGCTCTCAGAGCCCTCCTCCGGAATCTCTGAATTCCTCAATCAATACCCCAACAGCGTCGCCTACCTTGACTGGGTCTATGGGGTTTTCTTCGATGGGGGGAGCTTCCATGTTCAGGCTTAAGTCATCCACCATGATACCTTTTTTCCAGGGCTTGAAATGGTTTCCTTGCAGTGAAATCTTTCAGGGTTTGGCTGTTGCCAAGCCCCGAAGAAGGGATAACTTTGTAAATTCTTCTAGTTTGAGCAACGACGATCCAGTGGACGGAGGAGGGGAAGACAGTGCCCTACTGGATAAGGAAACAGAGAAACGGTCGGAAACTGTTGAACAGAAGAGTAGCAGTGAGAGATTGAGTTGGCTGCCTGGGTGGGCTCAGATAAGCTCAGATGATGCAAAGACCCTTGCAGCGGCCGTTGCCATATCCCTGATTTTCAGGTCGTTTGTGGCAGAACCCAGATACATTCCTTCCCTCTCCATGTATCCAACCTTCGATGTTGGAGATCGAATCGTCGCGGAAAAGGTATCCACCCACGGCCCTCTCAATTATGCACATTTCTATTCCAAATGCATTCCTGGGAAGTATGGAGTTAACTGACTTTTCAGCCATTTGCTCGACGATAATTATGTATTGGTGATAATCATGTGTTGGCAAGGGGCCTTGGTAAAAACTGGTTCATCACAGTGCTATCTATTGCGGTCTGGAGTTCACTATCTCACTAGCTCAAACCATCTAAATCCATATCAGATGCACCTGGAGGTTGCACATCTGGAGTTCCATTAGTTGATATGTCTACCATTTGTGCGAATTTGATAATATGTCTACCATACTAAGCTTTCTCGAGCTCCGGAACCTCAAGGTTATATCTCATACCTGGGTTTAGATGGGTCTTGGCCAGTGTCCATATTGAATGCTCTCCCAATTCACACTTTAGATTTAATGCACCTTTGCACAGAAAGAATTCATGGACCCTAATCCCCACCCCATCTCCACCGAGACTGTAGAATGCATTTCACTTCTCTTGGTGTGAAAAATATAGACACTGAGGATGCAGAATGCATTTTACTTCTCTTGATGTGATAAAAAATAGACTGAAGGATGATGAGGTGCATACTTGTGCCCACTGAGATATTAATTTTTATTTTTATTTTTTATTTTGAGGTGGATAAGTTCAGAGCTCAAATGTAATTTAGTGCTAAGGCAAAGATGTTCTCACCATGATTGACAGATGTCTCCACCTGCCACACATTAATTCTCGTGGAATGACGAACCGCATACTTCAGCAAATTAAGATATGATTGTTAATGCATAAAGGGAAAGGGCTTCAGTGGTGATGAAACACATCTTGTGATTATTGAACCCAAACTGCTTACATAGTCTGTCAGTGTGAGCAGTGTAAAAAACAAACCCATGCCAACGTTATGTTTCCTGCTCAGGATATAGTTAGAAAAGACAATTTGGCATTAAGAGAATCAATTCACCAAATTTTGAGCCTACAGTAAGTGTCAAGCTCCAGGGGAAGATTAGAAAACAAATAGGGTGTAGAAACAATGAGATTTCTACAGAAAGAAGATTTTGGTATAGTTCCCTGGACCCCATATCACAAGGTTCACCAAACTTCAACCTTGAGATTTGAATTTCAATGAACCAATTTTGTCTTTTTGAGGGTTGTTGAGGTTCATTGAACCTCGTGTTGTTTACTGAGTCTACAGCTCAAGCTTGTAACCTCGTGTCACGACTCAAGCATAAAAGGAAAGGGCTTCTGTGGTGATGAAACACATCTTGTGATTATTGATCCCAAACTGCTCACATAGTCTGTCAGTGTGTGAAGTGTAAAAAACAAACCCATGCCAACGGTATGTTTCCTGCTCATGATTTAGTTAGAAAAGACACTTTATCATTAGGAGAATCAATTCACCAAATCATGAGCCTACAATAAGTGTCAAGCTCCAGGGGAAGATTAGAAAACAAATAGGGTGCAGAAACAATGGGATCTCTACAGAAAGAAGATTTTGATATAGTTCCCTAGACCCCATATCACAAGGTTCACCGAACTTAAACCTTCAGATTTGAAATCCAAGGAACATAATTTTTTTTTCGAGGGCTGTTGAGGTTCATTGAACCTCATGGTTGTTTACCGAGTCTACAGCTCAAGCTTGTAACCTTGTGTCACAACTCAAGCTCTATTCTTGTAGTTTCCATATCTATCTTATTATTTTTTATGTTTATTCAATATTGATGCCGATTCTTACTATTTTAATATTATAATTTCATTTTATCTATCTATATATATATATATATATAATATATTATATATATATCATTGAAAATTGTATTCGAAACCAAACTAGTCGTTGAAGAAGTCAAAATTGAACCCAAACTGTGTGACAGAGCCTAGATCCACTTTTTGAAACCATGTTGATTACTTTAGCATTTTGAACAATCTTTGCAAAACTAAACTGAAGACTGAAATTCAACTAGGCACAACCTGCAGCATTTAGGCAATGCATAACAGAGCTCATATTTAATGTTTTGAATTCTATGTAATCAATGAAGCAACTTTGTGTGGAGGACCACTTAATTGCCAGCTGTCTACACGAACTATTAACAGATTACTAAGATAAGAAAGGCGATCAATATCAAGAAAGAGCAGATCTCACAGTGAAGGAACTCAAAAGCACAAATGTGGTCACTAGGCCAGTCGTACCCAGTTGAATTTGAGAGGATTATGTTTGAATGGATTTAGGAATATAATCTTATAGATGCCCTGCGTTGAAAGAGCCTTATGGCTTGAAGCAAGTACCATTAAATCTGCCAGTGTATAGATGAAACAAATTATATCAATATCTTATCTTTATCTAAACACCTCCAACCTGACAATTATAAACATGATCTCAGAATTGATATTTCACTCATTCTAACTGGTTTGCTCTCCTACTCTCATCACTCTCACCTACCCATTTTCTATACATCTCTCCCCTGTTTGTGTTTCCATAAATTTAGTATACATGCACCCACTTGTTTGTACTTATAAATATCTATACATACTAAAATTCCTAGTTTATATACCTTAATAAACTATTTTTCTATACACACACCCACAATCTACTGAAAAAAGAGTATGTGCTCACTATTATTTAATATGGTTCATATCCAATCATTTCAACATTGGAAAAGCTCTGTGACTTAGATCTCTATTCATTGATATATGGATTCCCAAGGAAATCAAAATATAACCTACACAACATTTCAAGTAAAAAGAACAAGCATGCATGAAAGTTAAAGTAATAAAAATTGAGACTAGAGGAAACAATGGAGAAAAAAACTCTCCTGTCACTCCCATGTGTGCTTCCTTGCTAATATTGCTCAAGATGAAAACTAAATTTGCCTATATGATCAAAATGCCGTTAGCTGTAGATTAGAGAATCATATGTACTGATAAGTAGAAACTTGATAGGATGGCAAATGTCATGATGCATAATTGGCCACATTTGCAGATTTTTATGCAATAACGTAAAATTAGCAACATATATGGACATTATATTTGATATGTACCAAAATTTCAAATGGCACATTGGAACATCTGCAAGTTAGAGTAAACTTTGAATGCCATTCACGGTTTTTTTCTCATATGCATGGGTGAGAATTAGGACTCAAGTATATGCACCACTCTTATCTGGAACATTCATTAACAAAAATAATATTATAAGACTCAGAACACAACAAAATTCCTTGTCTTTTCCTTTAGTTTCTAAACTGACAGCAAGATTGATGCCATATTCAGAATTGATTTTTCGAAAGAATAAATATTTCAATGTTGATTTATTGCATGCCACGAAATCTGATGAAATAATATTGTTTGGGGACAAAGGAGCTCAAAACCAATCATTTCTATGGCGTTTAGTATAGTAGTTCATGTTTAAAAATATTCTTGATGCTTTGATTTGGGTGTTTTAACTCTCAATTTATAAATTATCTTCATAACATGGCAATTGCCAATTAAGATACTGACGGCTAATCTATCTTGATGTTACAGCTCTCCTATTTTTTTAGAAAGCCAGATGTGACTGATATAGTAATATTCAAGGCTCCCCCAACTTTACAGGTAATTTCCTTTTATGTTTGAAATTTGAATGGCTGTTGTTTCCTGCATATTTATCTCAAGTAATTGAATATTTTATAAATGAATTATTGTTTGAGTTGAAGTAAATTTTGTTGTGACTTGTATTGAATTTTCTCATCAGGCAAATGGATACAGTGCAGGAGATGTCTTCGTTAAAAGAGTAGTAGCAAAATCAGGCGATTGTGTGGCAGTAAGTCTTATCACCTGATTTTTTTTTCTTTTTTGGTTATTTGTTCTTTTGCTTCTTTCTGAACTTTCCTGCTAATAGACCAAGTATTAGTGATTATACCAAACTAGCAGAGAAGTGGTCTCGACATTATACTTGCCATCTTCCTTTTTAATGTGTTTAATGATGTTCTTTTGCTAGTAGAAAATCGTTGTTCTCTTTACTTGCTGACATGTAAGTGATTGTGGTATTGGGCATCTGGACCATTTGCACTATCAGCTCACGATAACTGCTAAATTTTTTAACTTTCCCTCTTACCATGCTCCCTTTGCAGTAGGTTGGATTGCAATTCTTTGTGGAGTTTCATTCATTCACCAATAATGCATATATTGTTAGGAATCACGGCACCTAATACTCATTATCCCAGTCATTTCACTAAACGTGATGTAATGTGCCCCAAACTAACTTATCCAATCTTTGGTATTTGTCATTCTGCAAATTAATGGTAAATGGCTTGGGTTGGTGTCAATGAGAAGTAAGCTTCTTGTTCTGATTTCTCAAGTATTTTATAATTTTATAGTTCTTAGAGTCAAGCCAGTTTTTATTGACGTTCATACTTGACAACAATCTGATGCACAATTAGAATTTCCAGTTAGCCACAAGATTCAAGATACAGCCTAGGTCAAGGAACCACACCTATAACACTAATTTGTTGAGGTCTATGTTGCAGGAAAAGCCATTATAGGCTCTGTACTGGGCACATTTCCATAGGGAAATGTGGTCTGGCCTTGAAATGTGTTTCCAGCTGTACAGACGCATTCCATATGTGAGAAATATATTTCGTATGGCCAGAAATGTGTTTCAATGCCACACCTGTGTTCATATGGCATATGTACATCTCTAATTCAGTCAATTTCGACTTTTTTTGACTGCTGAGACATACAATTTTGGATTAATCCTTAATTAGAGGTTAATATCTAATGAGATTTCTAGAAGCGTCTAAGAACATAATTTTGTTTATAAAAAGGATTTCATTCTCTTTTGCCTCACACTGTTTGAACAAGGCTAATTTGAAACACAATAATCATGAAGTATTAACTTCAAGTAAAGTTGATATTTCCTTTATCTTTCCTTCTAATCCAAGTGACATTTGTTTTATCTTACCTTTAAAAGTTAGAGATTTCCTTTATCTTTCATTGTTATTATTTTATTTAATTTTTAACACTATAATTAATTTTTGAACCTCACTAAACTCCAAATGGAGAAAGTAGAATTTCATATTCCGTTCAAGATTCAGCAAACTTAACAGTTTTCAGGATGGGCAAGATTGCAGCATTTTCATTGTATTCTATCACCTATGAATGTATGGGATTGGCATTTAATCAAGAGCACCAAGCACTTAATGTACCCTAATGTTGGTGGTGTTGATTGCTGAACTCCTGTGTCATGGCCTTACCAAAAATGTTTTCACTAAAGCTAAAATCATTGACTAGGCATGTTAATCTTTTTCTATCATATTTTGGCCTTAGCAACTTAGCAAAAATGTACCCTTTACTCAAGCCAAAATCATTGATTAGGCATGTTAAGGTTTTTCAACCATCTTTTAAGGGTTGGATTAGATTCATCAAAATTTGGATGGTGTTGATTGATCTCCCAAGAGCCTCGAAGTAGAGGCAAAGGCTAGACACAGACAAAGGGTGATACTCATCATGAAGATCCCAATATAAGCAATAGTGGAACATTGTTCATCATTTTTTGCCTGTCAGTTAGATGTTCTTGCTCATTTATTCATAATGCTTTCTTTCAAAGTTTCAGTATAATGTGCTATTTATAAATTAGCATATTATCGCGTTTACCTGTTTCAGAATTTTTGAGGGGTTACATTTCTAACGTGTTTCCATTTGGGAAAACTCATACCCGTTTCCCTATATTGTGCAACTTAGCTTGATGTCCATTGCAAGATCTTCACCCTTCTGCTCAGAAGTGCTGCTTCAAGTTTTTTGTACCTAAATCGTGGATGGTAGGAGAGCAGCAACTCTTTGGGCTTCTTGTTGGACACAATGAGTCTACAACTGTTCACTTAAATGAGCATTATTTGGGGCATACATGTTCCTAAATTCCGTGTATTGTTTCTACATCCGGAAATGATGAATGCTTTTTCTTTCTCAAACTTTTGAAATTTTCATTTTTGTTAACATGAAAGATGTTCAACAGATATTTTGCTATTAAAATGTGGATTGAAAGAGTAATACAGGCAACTTTGTTTTCCACCAAATTATCCAATATTTTCATGCCATTCAATTTATGGGAGGGGCTGTTATTTATATCTTGCTAGTATATGGTATTTAAATATTCAGGAAAGGAGGGAAAACCTTTGGCTGATGTAGAAAAGTAATTTATTATGAAGATATTTTTCTTCTTTTTGAACGGTTTTTCTGGTGTACTGATTTCCTCTCTTACGTATTGTCCAAATCTCTGATATGACTGTTGCTGTTTACCTTTTATTCTCTTCATTAGATCATCAAGCCTGAATATTTCTTATTTTCTTCCCGTGTTTGAAGGCCCTCGTGTTATTTGAGATTGCACATGAACTTCTATGTTAGCAATTTTTAATGTTACCATATTCTTTGGTGACAGCTCTTTTGGTCTGCATGATTAATCATGTATTAATAAATCATATTATTCATAATTTAAGTGCAGGTTCACAATGGCAAGTTACTGGTGAATGGGGTTGTCCAAGATGAAGATTTCATTCTTGAGCCACCTGCATATGAGATGGATCCAGTGGTATTATCTCTTTGCTGTTTTAATTCATTGGCTTGATTATAAAGTAGATGGTAGCCATTATTTGCTTTCACACCTATGTTTAGTGTGAAATACAATTTGAGCTTGGAGATCCCTCTTGTTTTAGGAATTGACATCTTTCCACCGTTTTAATTTGATGCCTCACTCTCATTAATTGAGATCTAAGGATCCTATTATCCATTTTTTCAATAGTTTCTTTTGTCTGCCTAAAACCCATGTTAGATACCTGGCTGAAATAGCATTCGAATATAGAACTTTGTAATATTCCTCTGAGCAAGATAGCTAAATCAGAAACCTTCTAATTAGATGTTCAAATGAAGAACATAAACTTTTTGCTAAAGTATTATCTTACCAACACGAAGAGTACCTTCCAAGGACAGTAGCATGTCATAGTACAATAATAAAGAACATCTGTAAGGGTGAAATTGAGGACAAAAGTCTTTCTGCTGTATCAATTGTTGGCCTTTAAGCTGTTATGCTCATCAATACCAAATGCTTCTAAATAAAATGGTTTAATAGAGTCAATAATGTAGTTCAAGGAGTTGCTAATATTGGATAGTCGCAATTTTTACATTTCAAAGTATTTATAATGATTTGCTGGCTATCAATATTTCTCTGCACAAGCAATTCTGTTGGTAGGTAGTCTAGAATAGTTATTAAACAATCCTGACTTATTTGATAGTTGCTATGCTAATGCTATGTTAAGTTGCTAACCAAGACAAAATGTTTTCATCCATGCAGTGCGTTCCAAAAGGCTATGTCTTTGTGATGGGTGATAATCGCAACAACAGTTTTGACTCCCATGTTTGGTAGGTTCCTGTACCATTTTTAAATCCTTAGAATGTTTAAAATCCACTCAAACAAGCTGTCCATTGGACCTATTATTCAAAAATTGTTGTTTTTATTCAGCTGTGTCGTCGTACTATTTTCTAGAATTTTTGTTATTGTTCTTTATAATCTTTTGGGGTTGTTGATTTGCATTGAAAATTTAATGAGTTTCTTCCCTACCGCTGCATGTTTCAATTTGTTCCATGTTTAAGTTTTTTGGTTCTCATAATCTTTTATCTAGAAGATATATTTTGTGACGTATACATTTTAAACAGTTTATTTGTGAATGCATACTTTCTGACAATGCCCAAAACACATTAAACTATATTAGTTTACTTTGACCAAACTATGACTACTTTTTCATCATAGTGGATAGTTACAGGGGTTTTAACTTTTCCGCTATTTGCCAAAACCAGTTGTAATAGCTAATTCTACAAATATTGTTTGGGCTTACACCTGTGGGCCAGAAAAGCATTGAACACGTCAATCCTTTAGTTGAAGCTGCACCCTCCTATGAAATAAAGAGAACATTGTATGGCCCTATTTATGTTCATACCTTGGAAGTATAGTTCCCTGTTCTCAATTTGATTCAGTTATATTTATTTTTACCAGACATACATTTGTTTGTTGATTTTTTCATCTGATATTGTTGTATTTGTACTCTTTGTTCTGCCTGTATTGGATTGAAAATTTATATCAATCGTTTTTTCCTCATCCTTTTTATTATGCCTTGCGTTATTTGATGAGGATTAGTGCTAAAAATTAGAATGAAATCACGAGTCTTTAAATTTCTCTCATAAGTTTGATCTTCTTTCCTTTTCTTTTTCATTGTAATGAGAATATCTGGTGCTCAGATGGTTTATCTGAAGTTTATTTTGTACCTGGCATTTCAGGGGCCCACTTCCTGTCAAGAACATTTTAGGGAGATCTGTACTCCGCTACTGGCCTCCAACTAGACTTGGAAGTACTGTTCATGAAACAGGAACAACCATATTACCAGACTGCAGAGTAGCAGCTAATGCTGCCAAGTAAGACATTTTTTGGAGAGTTGCTTTTGCTCAAGTCTCTCTTGAACATTCTTAATTCAAAGGGAAAGCATTGAATGATTTTAAAGCCATAAGTTTTGGCGATGCCAGAGATTCACAAGAGTTATTGTGATGCCATTTAAGAGCCAGATTCTCATTTCTGGTGGACCTCATTCGGTGAGAAGATGTGACGAGTAAGAAGTTGAAATTGGATGATCTGTGTCTCCTCTGCAGTATGATTGAATTGAAAATAAATTTCTGCGTATGGTGCTTATCATTGCCCCATTTATAATAATCATGCTACTGAATTGAAATAAATCTCAGCATATGCTGCATATCATTGCCCCATTTGTAATAGAGCACTAAACTGGGCATTCCTAATTTATATGGTTGGCATTGGCCAAAAGTAGTATTAAGGTAGAACTGAACAAATTTTATGGTCATGGATGGTCAAAGCCAGACAATGTTATTAGTTTTATTGATTATTGGACTGGGTTATAAGGTGAAGGATCCTGGACTTTTACTGGTACGGTGATTTTATTTTTCCAAACTGTTGTAGAGTGTTATCTCTATAGTTTGAATGCAAATGTAAGGTTTAACGACACCACCTTATCTATTACTTGTGCCTCCTGAGTTTAAATGTAATTGATTTGTTAAGTGCTTAGGCAAAGATTTGGATGGGATTTCGTTTTACCACAAGACTTGATGTTGCATTTGACAATGCAATATCAATGGGTAGAATATATTGAAATTACTCGTTCTATACAAAACAGTCAAAGAGGGGGAAATGTGGATGCTTGTTGGTCTTTGATGTATGATGATACATGAGTTAGATCTACCCTGAATATTTGTAACTTACTATGAACTTTCAGACCTTCGATTTCACTGACTTGTCTGGTAGTAAAATGAAGTTTCCATGATGCCCATTTTAAATTTACTGTTTAATCCCTGACTACCATACTCTTTTGCTCCGGAAGCTTTCTAGAAAAATGTCTTAGTATCTCACCTTACTTTATTTGATTGCAGATGATCATATTAATGCTTTATTTTTAATGAACAAATCCATGTTAAAGTTAACGCTGGTCAGTATCTTGTGGCTTTGTGATTTGAGATTGTTAGGCTAGTGAAATCTCAATTGTAAAGAGCATGTGCTTTGATTATTTCAAACAAGGGGATTAATGTTTCATTTCTAAGACATATCTCTATTGTGCTTATGCTTTGATTATTTCAAACAAGTGGATTAATGTTTCATTTCTAAGACATATCTCTATTGAAGCATATTTAGCTCATTCTGAAATGCCTCAAGATTTATTTGTTTGCTTTCGTGCCATGTTAGTAAAATGTGAAACAGTGAGATCACCAGACTGAGTGACCCACGCCAACAAAAGGATCAACTAAAAAAGAGGATCAAAATTGAAGTAAAAGATATTTCAATCTATATTAAATTAATAAATCAAGAAAATATTTTGGAAAATGTTATCTGATCTATGATTTTGAAATTCGAATAAATGAATTAAGAGTGGAATGAATTTGATGGGAAAAAATATACTTTTAATACTCTGCTTAAGATACTTTTAATGTTATAAATTCAGAGCTATCTAGATTTGAATGTATTAGTTGTCTACCTCCCAACAAATGATAAAACAATGACCTCTTATTCCAATACGTTGAATTTAAATGTTGACCAACTACTCTTGAACTTGGGATTAAACTCTTTCTATACATACATATTAAACTCTTTCTATACATACAGTATAATGATGCAATGTGTTTTCGTATAAGCATAATCTTTGCAAGTTAATTGAAACATGTTTATTGCTTCGCCCTTTTGTATACTTGTTTAAAGAGAGAAGCATAAGAACATTCTTTTGTGTATTTTTTTGTTTAAAGGAGAAGCATAAGATCCTTCTTTTGTATATTTTTTTTTGTTCAAGGGAGAAGCATAAGATTATTCTTTTGTATACTTGCTTTAAGGGAGAAACATAAGATCATTTTTTTTTATACTTGCTTTAGGGGAGAAGCATAAGATCATTTGCTAATGATTATAGAGAGCAATATTCGCATTAAGGGAAAAGCATAAGATCATTTGCTAATAATTATGGAGAGAAATCAAAACGATGGATAAAATGTAGGTAAAATGTTACACACAGGAGAAAATTGGTTGTTGAATAGTAGTTACATTGGAGCTAATGACCTTGGAGACCCATCAACATGAGGGTGGGGGATGAAAATAATTTTATATTGAAGCTCATAAAATGGTGAAGCGATAGGTTGTTTGTAGAACACAATGATTATATTGGGAACATAAGAAGCTAACTATAAAAACTATAAAGCATAAGTGTAAATCAAAATGTAGGGCATGTGATGCCTAAAGCAAAATCCCGAGTATTTGTTATAAATACTTGTGTATAATATTTCATCTAGAAAGAAGTTTCACAAAAATCAGAGGATAAAATACAAAAGTACAAACCAATGGAAGAGTCAATGTAATGCACATAAGACAATGTATATGATGAATAAATCATTAGTGTTCGAGGTTTAACATAGTTTAATTGTTTGATGATAATTAAATATTTTTGATTTTCCTCAGATTGCTTCATTTAAATGACTCCAAGGAGCAAAGATGGTAAAGATGCTGGGATGGAGAAGAATGGGATGGAGGTTGGCCATCTAAAGCTAAGTTATAGATACTCATGTATAAAATATTTCATTTATAAGAAGTTACACAAAAATAAAAGGATAAAATACGAAAGTACAAACCAAGGGAAGAGTCAATGCAATGCACATAAGACAATGTATATGATGAATAAATCATTAGTGTTTGAGGTTTAATATAGTTTAATTGTTTGGTGGTAGTTAAATATTTTTGATATTCCTTGGATTGCTTCATTTAAAAGGATCCAAGGAGTAAAGATGGTAAATACACTGTGGTAGAGGAACAATTTGGAAGTTGGTTATCTAAAACTAAGTTGGTTGTAGCAAAATGGGGGCTACAATAGTTGAGGCACTCTGAAAAGGGTATAGAACTCGAGTATGAAACCATCAACTATTCTCATATTGCTATCTCAGAAAATGCACAAGGCATTTGTGATATGGGTGATTGGTGTAAATCAATTTAATTTGGAAACAAATGAATGCTATAATTTCTATTGTTTTCTTATAAAATATAAATTTAATATTGTTTGCAAGGGACACGAGGTAACCACTAAATCATTTTGAAACTTTCCTTCAATATATAAAATATCATTTAAGTGCATTGTTGTAAAAAAAAAATGGCATGGTGTGGTGGCCAATTTCAATAGAGCATTCCCATCTCCATGTTTTCATATAGAAGAATGTCTTTCTTGAGGAGATCCAATTCTTGTATATGTTGGTGTATATAGTTAATGTTTTGTTAGAATTCATGACAATAAATAATAAATTAAAATTTATTTCTTGTAAAAACCAAAATATATTTCTAAAATGTTTGGTAGTTTGTATGATGATGTTGGCTTACAAAATAGGGGGCAATTCATGTAACACATGTAACAATGCAAAGATAAATATAGTTAGGTAGCCTTAGCGATGGGTTGAATTGGTTTTATGCCTAATTTTTTTCTTGATCAATAAATACCTTCCCTTGCCTTGTGGATATTTTTTTGACACACTGTTAGGGTTTTACCACAAATTGTGTTGTGTGGACTCATTTTTTTTTGTCATTTTTCTTTGTGAGTAATATTTTATATAGGCTCCTGAATAAAAGTGGTCTCACAACCACAGTGAAGTGAGCCAAAGATTTGTAAATCCATGTGTACGAGCAAGGGGTTGTTGATGTGAAAACCCTAGTCGTCAAGCAAAGTTTTTTTCTCTTGAGCCCAAGTCGAGTCGTGTATAGAGGAGCACATAATAGTGGGATGGAGCAAATAGTCGTGGAATTTTGTTTATGTACAAAAGAAATGCTATCCATCGAGTAGTCGAACCCAAGGTTAATTTGTGAAGAGATAGATCCAATATTTTGAGAGCTCAAGTTTGTCCAGTACTTGATGTTGTCAAAGAAAAGGCTACACACCCATAGAATGTCCAATGTGTTGAAGCAAAAGGCTACATATCTTGGGATTTTTTTTTTTTAATCTCGTGCAAAGATCTACACAAAGGTATGCTTGAATTGTAGAACCCAATTATAATAAAGCATTGTTCAAATTAAAAGAAGGGGCCAAATTCAAGTTGGGTTTAAGGGGCTAACTTATAGCCAATTTCGAAAGGTAGCAAAGGGGGCTAGGTTCTAGCCAATTTTGAGAGATCATAGAAGTCAAGCTGACAATCAAAAGAAAATTGAATCTATGGTACATATTTTAAGGACCATTGAGTAGTCAAGAAAAGGGTTGATTTCTTTTTGATATGGTTATATATATATATATCTTATGTTTTCATTTTTTTAGTTTTGATTTGGAGGGAGCTTGCATGTAGAGAATAAAGGGAAAAGATGATGAATGCCAAGTTTTAGGTGGATAAGCTTAATGATAAAAATAACTTCAAAATATGGAAAACTTAAAATGCGAGATTTGTTAGTGCAATAAGCACTGCATATTGTGTTAGATAGAAAGATGAAGAAACTTGCAAGTATGAATGATGAGGAATATGAAATTCTGGATGTAAGAGATCTCAACATCATTCTGTTATGTCTCGCAGATGATGTTCTCTTAAGTATGATCGGAGAAAGATCAACATCAGACTAATGGAGCAGGATGAATGACCTTTATATGATGAAATTCTTGACAAACGAAATCTACTTGAAGAGGAAACTATATAGTCTAAAAATGAAAGAAGCTACAAAAATTGCAAATCATTTGAATGTATTCAATACTCATATATTCCAGTTAACTAGCATGGATGTTAAAATTGACGAGGAAGATAAGGTAATTGCATTGTTGTGCTCATTACCTAAATTGTGAGGTCATTTAGTCACTTTTATTAGCTTTAGTACAATTGATTCTCTTGACTATGGTTATGTTGTTGGAGCATTGTTGTTTGAGGAGGTGCTCATAAAACTTGATATTGAATCCTCTACACCAAAAGCAATGGTGACCAGAGGTCATTCCTCAAAAAAAGAGAGAAGTTGAGAGGTGCATCCAAATCAAAGTCAGAAGGTAATACGGGAAAACTCAAATTTTGGTACTATAGCAAGTCAAAGCATCTCAAGAAATATTGTTGGAAAATGAAAGAATCCAAGGAAGACTCCAAAAAGGAGGTAAACCCAATTGAATTAGGTCCAAGTATGATTGATGAAGTTCTATATATTTGTAATTTCCCTCAATATGATGAAGAATGGTTGTTAGATTGTGGTGCTTGTCATCACATGTCCACATAGAGGTTGTTTTTCTTCTTATCAAGTTGTTGATTGTGGTATTGTTCTTATGGGAAATAATGTTTCTTGTAAGATTGTTGGGTTTGGAAGCATCAATATTAAAATGTTTGATGGCATAATTATAAGGACATTAATAAAGGTAAAAACAATGTGCATGAATTGAAAAAAAAAAATTCTTTTGGACATATGGGTTTTGGAGGTTACAAATTTATGGGTCAAGATGGAGCATTGAAGGTGTCCAAGGGTGCTTTGGTATTTATGAGGGCTACAAATATTGGAAACTTTTACAAGTTGGAAGAATGCACTCAATCAAGGAGGCAATGGTGGAATATAAGGAAGAAAATGAATCCACTCATTTATGGCATAAAAAATGGGTCATATGAGTAAGAAATGGCTATAAGTACTGATAAACAACATATTACTTCGATTTTAAGCTTCCGTGATTCATTTTGATTCTTTGATATTGTTTTAAGATGAATCACATAATCACTTTTTTTGGTCAATGTTTCGAACCAACTGTTGAGAAATGTAACTAGTTTCGGTCTTCATAATGTTGTACTCATTTCAATATGTATCCTATGTAACAAACAAGAAAATAAGAAAGAAAATTATTATATTAAAGCATGGGTTTCATGTTCATTATTGATGGTCTTCTAGGTAAAAGCACATTCTTTGTGCTTCTAGAGTTCGTTAGGTCTTAGGATTTATTGTCATAAGTGAATGGAGTCAACATCATGTTTATAGAATCTTTTCGACCAAATTTTATTTTATTTTCATTTTCACCCGGTCCAAGGTTACCCTTGGTCATTGGGTAGCCGCTACGTCCACAGTAATTATGGGCAGATCGACCCCGAAGGGGGATCACATCCCCTTAGCCTATGTATTGACCTGATCCCAAGGGAATTTGGGTAGAATCGACCTTGTGACCTCCCGTATGGCGAGGCACTACTTTGACTGGTTGAGCTAACCCTTGGGGCTCCTTCCGGGTAATTTGTACTTGTAAAAAGAATTATTATTATTATTATTATTTTTTTTTTTAAGTCTAGAACATCCCAGAATCTCCATGAGTACAAGTCGGCCTAAAGGAGGGAATTTGACCCCTTAAGAAGGCTATATAAAGAATGGTTCGACTTCATTTGGACACACACTCACTCACAAGTTTGATCTACAAGAAAGAGTTCGATCTATAGTTGGGCAACTGCAAGAAGAAGACCAAAGTGCAAGGAGAAGGAAGATTTTTTTTCTTGGTTTCTGGGCTCTATCTCTCTCACACATGCGAAAGTCAAAGGTTTTTGAGTTGCAGGAAGATGCTGAAGTTGTAGGATCGAGTTGTAGTAGGACAAAGTGCAACATCTTGTAGTCGGGGAGAAGGAAACTTTGTCTAAGACTTCGTTGATATTAGGAAGAGTTGTCTTGCTCTTGGAAGGTCCCAAAAGGAGGCTAAATTAGGGTTTCTCTAGGAGCTACAAGGCCAAAGTTGCAGGGTTGAAGTTGCAGTACGAGTAACAATATTGTAGCTGACAGGTCAAAGTTGCAGTGTAGTAGTTTTGTGCAGAAACAAAGGACTTGAGGAGGGTCAATTTGGTACTAGGAGAAGGACTTGGTCTAAGGATTGGGTCTTTGTATTTCATTTGAAGCAGATTCTAAGAAGAGAAGAGTTTTTGGGTTTTCCCCTTAGAGGGGTTTTGCCCTAGCTAAGAGCCTATATATGTGTCCTCTTTTCTTGTTGTTAATCTTATTATGTTTTCATTGTATTAGCACTAATTGCTTTACTTGGTTTAGAGTTAAAGCAATTAGATGTTAAACAATTTTTTTTACATTGAGAATTGGATGAGGAGATATACATGGAACGTCTAGAAGGATTTGTTCAATATTGCAAAGAAGGTTAGTTTCCAAGCTCAAGAAATCATTACATGGTTTGAAGCAATCTCCTAGGTAATGGTACAAGTTTGATTCCTCCATGCCAGACCATAATTATACTAGAAGTGAGTATGACCATTGTGTATTCCTCATAGTTTTTAATGATGTATTCATTATCTTGGTGTTATATGTTGATGATATGCTTGTTGCAAACAAAAACATCAATGAGTTTAATACGGTGAAGTCTTAGATGAATAACACCTTTGATATGAAGGATCTAGCAGTAGCAAAACAAATCTTAGGGATATAAATATACAGAGACAAAAACAAATGGTAAGCTCATATTTTCACAATAAAAGTATGTTGAGAAAATACTTGTAAAATTCTATACGAATAATGTGAAACTTACAAATATCCCTTTATCTTCCCATTTTAATATTTCTTTTGTTTTATGTCCCAGTGGTAACGAAGAAAATGATTATATGTCTGTAATACCATATGTTAATGCAATAGGAAGTTTGATGTATGTGCTAGTATTACTAGAATAGATATTTCACATGTAGTGGGTGTTGTCAATAGGTACATGGTAAATTCAAGAAGAGAGCATTCAAATGTAGTGAAATGGGTGCTATCATATCTTAGAGGCACATGTCGTTATTGCATCACTTTAACTATTGTAATGATTATATGTAGTAGACAAAAAAGATTTTGTTGATATTGAAGAAGAAATATATTTGTAATAAATGTCTTGATATGTATATACTTGATAAAATGATAGAATGATGATGTTACAAATGAGGGTCCCCATTATAAATAATAGGCACGATGCCTTTTCATATGAAGATGCATGTCTTTGTGGATAAGATACACCTTTACACCTTTTCATATATCTTATTTATCATTATTATTATTAAGTTTATTACATTGCCACCCTATTAAGAAAATGCTTTGTCCTCAAAGCATAATGATGCGCAAGATTATCTCTAGTTGTTCACATCGTTATTTTCATGGGTTTGACTTTGACATATTGGGGGTTAGTCATCTTTCTTGCAAACCCCACCTCTTCTTCTTCTTCTTTAAATATAAAATGTTATTTTATTAGTATTGTTATTTTTATTTTACTTTGTTTACACATGCACACTTTTACTTATTCTAACTTTTATTTAACTTTATATATATATATATATATATAATATATATAACTTTATTAACTAACTCAAATCCCCTTATCCCCTTATCATATAGACACAAATTTCATTGTACGAACATGATTTCTTCACTTATTTAGTGTATGGAACATCTTTGAATAGCATATGGTCATCCATATTTCAATTGGCACTCTGAGTTTGGATGTCTACATTTGGTTATATGGTTGGTTTCTTCATTTATTTAGTGTACGAAACATCTTTGAATAGCGTATGATCGTCCATATTTCAATTGACACTCAAATTTTGGCTATCTAAGTTTGGTTGTATGGTCGTTTGAGTTGGCAGCAGATAGGGACAATGTAGGAACTATTGTTGTTTGTGATACCTTTGGTTCAGGGTCATCAGAAGCATTGCAGATTTGAAGCCGAGACCAAAATCTTGATTAGTGGACTTAATTCAGGACACAACACGTATTGTTCAAGGGATTCAAAAAGTGATGTTGTAACTTGGAGAATGCAAAAGTGGGGCTGAAATTTCTACTGACTTTTGTGTATAAGGATTGTAGACCATGTCATATATTGCATTCAACCTAAGGGTTTTGTTGACATTGCCAAGATATAAGAACTCCACATACACATATCCCTGTTGGTTCTCGAGCTCATTTGTAGGAATAGTAACATTGTTCACTGTCTTGCAGCACTCAAATTGTGTCTTCAAGTCCCGTGTTGTCCACCAATAATCCACATTATCTTCGTAAATTAAGTACTTGTCACATTCTTCTATTTCTCCTCCAATCATCTCTCTTCCATGTTTAGTCGACATCACCTCCTCTTGCATATTTTTGTCTATATTTTCATCAATAGTAGTGATGGTGTTTGTGGTTGTTCCTATTGGCCGAACATGGTTGAAACATGAATTTGAGGATGACAAAGGAGGTTGTTGCTAAATGGGGTTGTTGTTTATGTTTCCATATGGTGGTCTCGATGATTAGTTAGAATTGGCACTAACACTTTTGAAATTGTCGATGATTGTTCTCAAAGAAGGTGAAACCCTTGGTTAATATTGTTTCTTGGGTTACAACTTCGATGCTTCCTTTTGCGAAACATGTTGATCTCTTGGGATTGAAGGACAAATCCATTCAGTTGGAGGAGGGATTTATCTATAGTTAGTGGTGTCATAGTTGGGATGGATAACTTGCATGCTTCCTTGACAAATGACATCTCTTCATTCACTCCCCATTTGGTATCGTCAGGAGTGAAAATATCGGGCGCAAAGGACATTTCTTCTTTATTTTTAGGTGACACAGGGCTATTTTCTACTTCTTATATATAAATGAAATGCCATTGTCTAATACCTCTGGTGGACTAGCCATTTCTTCCTCATCTTGGTCATTTGAATCCTTCAACCATCTTATTATTATCTCTTATTTCCCATAACAGTTCTAGTTTAGATTTATGAGAATCCCTTAATCGTTTGAAATACATGTCCATGAGTTTAGGTTTTAGAGCATATCATTAGAGAATTTTTTGAGGTATAATATGATCCTCCTAAAGGAATATTATAAAATAATAGTGGAAATTATGAAATAAGATTAGATTACCTCATCAAGTTTTGGAGAGAAAAGAATATATATAATATATATATATATATTATATATATAATATTTTTTTTTAAACTCGTATTTTCAACTTATCTCCCTATGATTTTCACTCAAATTTTGAGTGGGAGTACCTCGTTGGATGTGGAATTTAATTTTATATCCAAGGAGTACCCATGTTGCATACTTTTATGGACCTTACTCCAACGAAAAATGTGAAATACATCAAAAATTGATAATTTATTTATTTATTATATCTTTTTACCTTTTTACTCCAAAAATGGTGTATCATCCCCCATGATTGACATCATCATATTGAATCCTATTGCTTCTTATAAAATTGGTTTTTGTTTTGAGGCCCATTTTTGACCTCAAATTTTTTCTAATGAATGGTAGCACAACACGACATTGACCAGGCGATCAGAAAATGTGTCTCTAAAACCATTGTAGTGAACAAACAATATTTTGTTGATATTTAAAGAAGAAATATATTTGTAATAAATGTCTTGATAGGTATAGGATGATAAAATGATAGAATGATAGAATGATGATGTTACAAATGAGGGGCCACTAAGCAAGGTGCCTTTTCATATGGAGAGTCTTGTCTTTGTGGATAAGGCACACCTTTACACATTTTCATTGATATTATTTATTATTATTGTTATGTTTGTTGCATTATATTTGTGGTTATGTTGATTCCTATTTTTGCAGGTGATTTAGACAAACTTTAGGTTATGTTTTTACTCTTGCAAGAGGATCTATCAGTTGGATGTCAAAGATTCAAAACATAGTTTCTTTATCCATTATTGAGCCATAATATATCATTATCTCACATGCATGCAAGGAGGTAATTTGGTTGAAAGTATTTTGGGTGAGTTTGGAAGGACATAAGGTAATGTAATTGTATTATGTGATAGTCAAACTGCTATTCATTTCTCTACGAATCCAACTTATCATAGTAAGACTAAGAAAATTGATATTAAGTACCATTTTATAAGACATGTTATTAATGGAGGTGGTGTAGACATTAAAAAGGTCCACACTTAAGAAAATTGTGCAATCTTTACAAAATAAATGTTGTTAGAGAAGTTGTGGTGGTGTTTAATTTCTCTTGGCTTACATATATGGTGATGAATGGGCCCATGCAAGTTTTTAGGTAAATTGTTGTCAAGGTCGATATTGCTAGATTTTGTGATAACAATTAACAATTAATAAAATTAAAATCAATATATTGTAAAAACCAAAATTTCTTTATGTAAATATTTTGGTAGTTCGTATAATGATGTTTTACAAAACATGTGACAATTCATAACGCATGTAAAAGTGAAAAGATAAATAAATCTATATAGCTTAGGAGATTGGTTGAGTTGGTTGCAAACCTAATTTTCTTCTTGATCAATACTATACCTTACTTTTCCCTGTGGATGTTTCCTTGACACATTGTTAGGGTTTTACCACGTAAATTTTGTGTTGTGTGAATGATTCATTTTTTGTTGTTGTTGTGTTAGTATTTCTCTATGAGCAATATTTTATGTAAGCTCTTAAATACTAATGTGTCAATGTATATAGTCAGTGTAATTTGAATGAGGCTAGACCTTAAATTTATGCCAAGAAGTGATGGCCCTGCTAACATTATTTTTGTTTATTGTGTTGAGAGAAAATTGGATTATAATAAACCAATAAAGCATGCAACATCTAGTTGCTTAAATTCTTAGAAAATTTCACCTAAATTTTCCAAAAAAACCTACAAATAATTGAACTAACTAGTTAACAACTACACAATCTCTACTATTGTCCATGGAGGTTATGATTCAAAACCTTGGCATCAATTGGTTGCCACCCGGGCCAACTTGTCAATAACACACACTTTGCTTTGTAAGTTGCATATTTTTTTTGGTAGCGGCATGACTATATCACGATGTTAAATAAATGTACACATTTAGATATTGTAGAGTCCTCGGTAGTTATTTTTCAAAATATTAAACTACTATATTGTAAATGTTCTTTGCTATTTTGGAATAAGCATAACATAGCCACACAATAGCCATAGAGTAAAATAAAAATTATGGGAAATTATTCTATCTTGATGTGGAAGTAGTGAAGGACATCTATTAAGCATAGAATAACTTAGCTTTTGTCTTCTTATTCAACAATGTTGACCTCATATTATATAGAATGATGCTTGAGGCACATTAAAGGCTCATTACAATAATAATCCTACTTTAGCTAAATATGGAGCAATACAAATTGTTTTGATGTAGTTACATAATGTTAAATGGTAGTGGGTACATGTTAAAGGTCATGTCCACATTGGCTGAGAAAGTTTCTATCAAGAAACACCTTTAAGTTGGGTGACATACACATCTTTAGGGTTGATCTATTAATGCCATGATTTGGTGGTGGTGATATGCTAGAGCTCTAAGTTACTTAGAGGTCAATGTGCCTACGAAGTGACATTTACTATGAACATTTGAAGGGAAACACTAAGATGTTGTATGCTAACTAGAAGCACACACAATTAAAAGTGTCCATTAACTAGATACTTTTAGTGTTTGTGCTCATCAAGATTCCTTAGATTGAAAAGAGTATTAAGTTGCCCCATATTGATTATCACACTAAAGATGAGCACTAAGTTGTCTTGCATGAAATAAGTTAGCACTAATCATAAGCATGCTATTAACAATCAACATTTTCTAACTTTTTATGTTGCTCCATCCTTGAAATTTCGCTTAAAAATATACAAACATTAAGTGTTGGCATACTAAAGCAATCAATGAAAAGATATTATACATAATAAAAAAAGCATCTATTGATTGTGACTACAATTTTCCATGAGGGGCACTAGAATGTAACTCTCAAGTTTCAAGGTAGGGGTGATGAGAGTGTTGAAGTTCCCAATTTTTACTAAGTTGCAATGTAAGTTTTGGAGTAAAATATTTATGACCATAGGTACAAGGATTAGTAATCTAAAATGTGATACTTACCATCATGAACAATGGAGTCAAACCATTACATAGAAAGTAAAACACACCTAATGGATTGGATTTGTGTCATGGAGAGTACATGCTACCATTTATAGCACATATGTTGGAAGATAATCAACCATAGGATGTGTGCATAAATGAAAACCATGGTGAAATAAAAATCTTCAAAGATTCTTAAAATTTGTCACTATGTTTACATGAAAACATCACATCTCATGTAAAAAAATATTGGTCCATCAAAAGGGGGGTGCTCATGAAAAAGGTGAAGTCAAAATAAAAGTGAAGTTACATGAAAAAGTGTAAAGTGAATTTAAGTAATGAGGTCAAAAGGTGAAATGTTGGTTTTAAACCCATGGTATTTTTGGAAAAGAGAAATAAAAGGGTAATCAATTATTTAATTAATGAATCAATGTGTTTTTTCCAATTAACTTGTCTTTTCATGAAGGGTTTTGATAATATATAAAAGGAGAAATTATTGAAAGGAAAGTGTCTGTGGGTAAAAATGTAACTTGTGGAGTGAATGAGTCATCTGGGAATTTTCACTAGAAATATTTTTTCTAGGATGCTTCAAATGGTGAAATTTTGAGCATATTGAGGAAATATCAAGGGAACATCTACTTAAAATTTTATGTTTTGGTTCACTAAAATTTCTAATATAGATGTTATGGAAATTAAGGTTTTTGATTGGCCTTGAAAACAATTCCAATGAATCATCTTGGAATTTTTGAATATATATATAATATATTTTTTCTTTTATGACATTTTAGACCATGAAATTTGGAGCATATCGAGAAGACGTCATAAAGCACATAGGATAAAAAATTTATATTTTACTTTACTATAATTTCAGAGATATACCTTGTGGAAGTTATGGTCTATGAATGATATTGAAATTGGTTTTAAATGAGTTAACTTGGAACTTTTGCTATAATTCATATTCTATGAAGAATCAAACCATGATATTGAGCATATTGAGAAAATAACTCATTGTATGTTTAATAAAAAATTCAAATTATGCTTCAGATATACATTGTGGAAGTTACGGTTTGTGAGTGGTCTTGAAATCGATTGCAAAATAACGATTGTGACATTTTCAATATAATTATTTTTATAGGGCACTTCAGACTATCAAAGTTTTAGAAATGTGATGAGACATACCAAAGTTTCTTAGGTAAAAGTTGTAGAATAAGATATAAATAATTGGACACATGACACACCATATACATATTCTCTTGGGAAGAGGCCAAAAATCAACAATTTTTGGGAAAGTTGCCATAATTTCCTCTTGGCACAACAATGAGTAGATCTGAAGAAGTAGCAAGTAACTCTAAAGTTCTGGTGAAAAAATCATTTTTGAAGAAGCTATATGCAAGTTAGTGCTACGCAAACACAAATATTAGTGTCTTTTGCTAATTTGGTGTGTATTAATGAGAATTCGTGTCTCTAGTAGACTGATATATACAAAGATCTAAAAGAGTAGGTTGGTGCCTACCAGGGTCTATACTAATGGGGATTAGTGTCTCTAATTGGTTTGTACCTACAAAAAATTATAAAAAAAAGTTTTGTGGTTTTCTCACGAAAGGGTTTCCACATAAATTTTGTGTTCCTTGTTCTACAATTGATAAATCTCACATGTGATTATTTTCTTAGGGTTCATTAATGTTTAAATAAGTAAAGATTGATTTATATTGATTCACCCCCCATTTCTCAGTATAAGTGTGTGATCAAAAATTGGTAGTAGAGTAGGTTACTTTGGAAATAGCTTAACCACTGGAAGGTAGATATCAGAAGCACACATGGATAGTCAAGAAGGTTTTTCCATAAAGAAAACTCCATAGTTCGATGGAACAATCTATGATTTCTAGAGTATAAGGATATTAAATTATCTAATATCTCTTGGTTTTTCCATTTAAAAATATTTTGTGACTACTAATAAAGATCCAACAGCTCCACCAACAGATTAGGCTTGAAAGAAGGCTAGTGGACATAATGCAAAGCCAAGAATACTATCTTGTATGGACTATCAGAGTCATACTTTGTCAACATGATGCATTGTGAATCGAAAAAAGAAATTTGGGACAATCTCATGACATGGTTACGAAGGAAAATCTCCAAACTAATACAAGATAACTTGAGAGTTTTAAAATGAAAGACAAAGGAAAATTTTCAACCTATCTCCTTCGTGTGGAAAAATTATTCAACACTATCATAGGACTTGGTGAAAAGGTTGAGGAATCGATGATTGTAGAAAAGATGTTAAGATCACTCCCCTTAAGATTTGATGCCAAAGTTTTCACTATTGAAGAAATAAAGGAACTTGATAAATTGACAATGGATGAAATTGCATGAGATTCTCATGGCATATGAAATGAGGACTGATAAATAGAAGCCATCAAAGCAAGGAGTAGCCTTGAAATATTTCGAGAAGGTGAAGAAAAAATAACATTAATCAAGCAATAGATATAGTAGTGAACTAGACATAGAGGAAGCACATTTTGTGAGAAAAATCAAAAAGGGATTTGGAAAATACAAAGGTAAGATACCCTTTAAATGATTTAACTATGGGAAATTAGGATATTGAACAACTAAGTGTACATATGCAAAGGATAAAAAGTAGCGATGATGAAGAATACCATAATGTAAATAAAGTAAGAAAACATCATCAACACAAAAAGAACCACAAAGAGGAAAAACATGAAAAAAGACAAACTCTTGTAGGCAAATGTAGAGACTATATTTAAAATGGGTCAGTGACTCATCTAAAGAGAGTAGTGACAACAATGATAAAAAAGAAAATATCTTTATGGAAATCAAATTGAATATCAATGAATAAAATGGGAAGGAAATGATAGATTCAGAAGAAGAAGAAAATGTTGAAACATATGGGGAGGTGGATCTTAAAGAAGAACTCGTTTGTGCCTCAAGTGAAATAAAGAAGCTTAAGAAAAAAAATGAAATAAAAGAATCAACTATAGAAATATGAAGAGGAGGATCGCATTGCAAAAGAGAAGATGTCACATATCCTTAAAGAAACAAAGAATATTATTATTGGCATAAAGATTCAACTAGAAGAGGCAAAAAATATGGAAGAAGCGGTGAGAATGCAATTGAAGGAAAAGGAAGAAAATTGCAAGAATTTGGAAGCTGAAATTGTTTCTCTAAGAAAGGAACTAGAGAAAACAACTAGTTAGTTGAATATAAGCCTATAGTTTGAAAATAATTATGAAATTAATGACTTGAAGACCACCGTTCACTAGTTTGAAGTGAACTATTCACAACTGAGTAATGAGGTTTCCCATCTGCAGGCCACATTTGATGAGCTTCATGAAGAAATTGCTCCACTTTAAGAAAATAAAAACTACATGATTGATAAATATTAGAATTTAAAGGAATATCATGATGTCTTATTGTTGTGTCTCACTGAGAAGGATGACACCATTTATCGACTATTGCATGCTAAGAAGAAGGTTATTAATGAGATTTCAAGCTCACTTTTTTGCAATACAATTGTTTGTGATACAATTTGTGTATCTATGTTTGATTCATATGAGACATTACTAGTCATTAATGATGTTTCTCCTAATTTTGAAAGACACAACAAGTATTGGATCTTAAATTTTGAGCATAGTAGGATATACTAGTGGTAGTCTTGGAAAGAATGAATAGGGAAACACTACCTCCTATTGCTCCTAAGATACAAACATCTAGAGAAAGACTTGGATATAATGTTATTGCTACATAATTGTCTACATTTAGCCTTACTTAGTATAGGGAAATGATGTCTTTTCCAGGTGGGACTTAAGATGAAGATAAAATCCTTGTTGATTGTGATGAATAGATTGATGAGTTGGCTATCCCAATAGTTAACAATGTTGCTGATGACATTGCTGCTATGATAGGATATTCAACTCTTGTTCATAAATTAGACCCTCACCTTTATCCAATAGACCAAATGTGATTTACAACTCTCCTCATTATAAGAGTCATAAACATTTGACCAAGAATCATATTTCTTGGAATACTAGTGATCATGTTTTCAAATCTTTGCAGAGGCAACATGAAAGGATGTATCATAGACCAATATCGAATATACAAATTGAATGTGGATGGATTGATGGATACTCATGGAATGTTTTCCGTAAATACTTGAGGAATTCATATAGAAGTGTCTCCTTAGATGTATAGTTGTACAACATTAATTTCATTAAAACTAAATAATTGATAGTGGTCAACTAAGGATCAATCAAAGATACTAGTTGACCAAGTTTTTTTATTGGATGCTTCCTCAGCTGTTCTTTGATTATTCGCTCAATTCTAGTTGGAGGTATCAAAATTAATAAAATCCCCATTACTTGGGGGGGGGGGGGTTATTGGAGTTATTGATTTGATTGATTTATTGAGATTTTGGTCAACTTGGATTTGTGCGATCGACTTCCCTATGTTGTTGAAAAATGTGATTGCGTAGTACCATGATTGACAGAGACCATTGGCATAACAAAGACTATTGGATTTATAAATAATGATGTGTCATTGTCTAGCTGACTGATTGACTAGACCATGCCTTTTTTTTAATCAACTAATATACAGGGACTTTGTTTTGGACAACAATAGGGAGATGCACAAGTTCAAGGGGAGAAATCCTTTGTCATTAATGGAAAAGAGAGAGAGTTACAGATAATGGGAGTGTTGCAGCAAGGGGGATAATTATTTTGTTGTAGAGAGGGGGATATTGCATCGAGTGGGAGAATTCTTTCTATTCCTAGTGGATTGTGCGTTTTGTTGCTAGATTTCCATGAATGACAAAGACGAATATTGTTGAAAAAAATATTGTCATTGATGACAAATGGATTATAAAAGGTGAAGTAAAAATAAAAAATGAAGCTACATGAAAAAATGACTTCTAAAAAAGATGAAGTCAAAATAAAAAATGAAGTTACATGAAAAACTTGGAGTAAAGTGAATTTATGTAAAGAATCCAAAATTGAAATGGTGGTCTCAAACCCATGGTATTTGGAAAAGTGATATAAAAGGGGAATAATTATTTAGTTAATGAATTTACATGTCTTTTGAATTAACATGTATTTTCATGAAGGGTTATGATAATGTATAAATGGAGAAGGAAAGTTTGTGTGGGTAAAAATGTAATTTGTGGAGTGAATGAGTCATCATGACATCTTTCCTATAACTATTTTCTTGGGATGCTTCAAATAGTGAAATTTTGAGTATATTGAGAAGAGATCAAGGGAGTCATCTAGTTAAAATATCATACTTTAGGAGATACACTCTGTGGAAGTTAGGCTTGTGATTGGTCATGTAATCTATTTCAAATGAGTCTTTTAAATATTTTCACTATAATTTATTTTCTGAAATGTTTTGGACCATGAAATTTGATGTAGGTTGAGAAGTTATCACAAGGTGTGTTTGGTATTAGATTTTGATTTGCTATAATTTCAGAGATATACTTTATGGAAGTTAGGGTTTGTGAATGGTCCTAAAATAAGTTTTAAATGATTGAACTTGAAAATTTTGCTGTAATTTTCTTTCTGTGAAGTACCAAACCATGATACTTCAAGAATATTAAGAAAACGATTCAAGGTACGCCTAATAAAAATTTGATATTCTAGTTCACTATAATTTCATAGATACACCATATGGAAGTTAGGGTTGTGAATGGTCTTGAAATCAATTTCAAAAGAGTGATCATGACACTATAATTTTAGAGATATAACCTATGGAAGTTAGGTTTGTCAATGGTCTTGAAATGAATGAACTTGAAAATTTGGTTGTATTTTTCCTTTTGTGAAGAATCAGGCCATAAAAAATCGATAATATTAAGAACACAACTCAAGATACAATTTGCAAAAAAATGATATTCTAGTTCATTATAATTTCAGAGATACACCCTATGGAAGTTAGAGTTTGTGAATGGTCCTAAAACCAATTTCAAAAGAGTGATCATAGTAGTTTGGCTATATATATATATATATATATATATATATATATATTTAATTAATTATTATTATTATTATTTATTTATAATTATTTATCATTTATATTATATTTTATTTATATTTTATAATTTATATTTATTTATATTTTATTTTTTATTATTCTTTATTTATTTTTTTATTGTTTTTTTAGTTTTAGTTTCTTATTTATTTATTTATTTATTTTATATTATTAATTTTTTGAAAAATTTCAGACTGTAAAATTTTTAAAAATCCAAGGGGACATATTGAAGTGAAATAGGTAAAATTTTTAGAATTAGATATAAATAATTAGACACGTGACATGGTATTTGCTCTTGGGAGGAAGCCAAAAATCAACAAGTTTTGGAAAAGTTACCATAAATTTCACTTGGCATATCAATGAGAAGATATGATGAAGCAATAATCGGATTTGGTGTTTTGGTGAGAAGACCATTTTTAAAGAAGCTATATGAAGGTAGGTGCCACACAAACAAAGAGATTAATGTCTCTTACTAAGTTGGTTATTAGTAGTGGGGATTGGCGTCGCCAGTAGATTTTGTCTACAAAAATTTAGAAGAGTATTTTGGTTCCTACCAGGGTTCATACTAGTGGGGATTGGTGTCTCCACTAGGTTGGTGCCTACAAAGAATTATAAAATGATTTTTTGTGGTCTTCTCCCAAAAGGGTTTCCACATAAATCTTGTGTTCCATGTTTTGTAGTTGATATATCTCATATGTGATTGTTTTATTTTGGTCCATGAAAGTTTATATAAAAGTTGTCATATATTGATTCAATCCCCCCACTACCACTCAAAACCCCTCTCAGTGAAAGTGTGTGCTCAACTATTTGGGACCTTGATCGGGTGATGCTCCCTATTGTTGTTGGAATGAAAATTTCCACCCATCTACAATTCTAGCACTAGAAGGAGGGATAAGAAAGAAATCCTCTAGATAATTTCTTGGAATTTATTCATTTTAATTAGCTCCTATTTTTGCTTCAAATACCACTTTAGGTTTCTTAAGCTTGTTGAAAGTATTCCTAGAATATTTTACTTGTTAGGGATCTGCAACTTAAAACCTTAAACCTCTGTGTGCATCAACATAATTCTAGTTGATGTATGATGGCAACGAGATTGAGGGGGACAGGGGGGGGGGGGGGAGAGAAAGGGGATCTTCCCCTCCCTGCGATCAGTAAACTACTTTCTGGACATTAGTTTCACTGCTTAAAAATAACCCTCACCCCAAGGAACAACATTTTATGTTCTTGACGTAGGATGCGAAAACTCCTATTGTGGTCCTCCTTACGATCTTTCGAAAAACCTCTTTGACATTCTCTGATAGATTTCTAGTTGGAAAGTTCATGGGCATGTAGCCCTGTCCAAAATCCGTAGAACAATGGGCTGAAAAAAATGGAAACCCAATTGATGAAATGGAATATGAGTGTTTATGTTGTGGGCAACAGATTTTTCACTCTACTTTTCAAATACAAGGAGAACGAGGCTATAGTGTTTCGAAACAGATCATATTATTTTGGTTCTAGAAGCATGTAATTGAATGCTTGGTCCTTGGATTTCAACCCGGACAAAAATATTCCAACTATTCTACCTGTATGGGCCAAGCTTCCACGCTTGCCTCTTTCTTGTTGGAGTGATGAGCGTTTGAAGGCCATTGGGAATGGTGTAGATAGATTTCTTGGTTAGGACGAGCCAACAGACAAACCACTTTGCCTGCGCTAAAATTTGCAATGAAGTATACCTTGAGAAAGGCTTTCCCTCGAATATCTTTTTAACTCAAGGTGATTGGAGCTTCATTCAGACTCTAGACTATGACCAAATTCCCTTCAAGTGGAAAAGCTATCATGAATATGTGAATCTTGATCAAGATTGCAAGAAGAATAAGAGTAGAAATGGTGAGGCATTGACTCCTTCTTAGGACAAACAATGGCATACCCAAAAAAGGGAAGCCTCCAAAGGGAAGAATGGAGCTAAAAGTACCAAAACATCTGCTCACAATGTCACCTCAACTTCTGCAAATCCGTTTGGAATTCTATCATAGGGAGGGAAAGGGAAAACAAAACTAATGGTTGGTGTTGAAGAGCCAACTTTTGAGGAATAAACCGGAGAAGAAGAATATGGGGAGTGTAGTGAGGAAGAACCAATGAAGGAAATTAATATTGAAAACAATGCTCAAAATAAGGCTCAACACTATAGTGTCGCTAGCCCTCCAGCCTCAGCAAGAAATGAAAAAGGCTCTAAAGGTATAACCCCATATGTCCAAGTGATAGATGAAGGGACAAGAAAAGTCCTTACGAGGAGTACCAAAAACAGAATAAATTGGCGAAGTGACTCTTCCAGCCTAGAAATGGAAAATCATAAAACCAAAGGAAGACCCTCTAACAAAGATGCAAGGGAAGCAAAAGAAGAAAAAAATATTAAGATGAGATGAGGGGGCTCTGCCCTTCCCTATGATGAGGAAAATTCTTTCCGAGCATTAGTTTCACTGCTTAAGAATAACCCTCACCCCAAGGAACAACACACTATGTTCTTGAAGAAGGATGAGAAAACTCCTATCGTGGTCCTCCTTACGATCTTTCGAAAAACCTCTTTGACATTTTTTGATAGATCTCTAATTGGAAAGCTCATGGGCATGTAGCCCTCTCCAAAATCCATAGAACAATGGGCTGAAGAAAACTCGAAATCCAATTGATGAAATGGAATATGAGTGTTTATGTTGTGGGAAACACATTTTTCGCTCTGCTTTTCGAATACAAGGAGAACTAGGCTATAGTGTTTTGAAACGGATCATATTATTTTGGTTATAGAGGCATGTAATTGAATGCTTGGTCCTTGGATTTCAACCCAGGAAAAAAGCATTCCAACTATTCTACCTGTATGGGCCAAGCTTCCACGCTTCCCTCTTTCTTGTTGGAGTGATGAGTGTTTGAAGGCCATTGGGAATGGTGTAGGTAGATTTCTTGATCAGGATGAGCCAAAGAGCAAGCTGCTTTTCTTGTGCTAAAATTTGTAATGAAGTATACCTTGAGAAAGTCTTTCCCTCGAATATCTTTTTAACTCAAGGTGATTGGAGCTTCATTCAAACTCTAGACTATGACCAAATTCCCTTCAAGTGGAAAATCTATCATGAATATGTCAATTTTGCTTGAGGCTGCAAGAAGAATAAGAGTGGAAATTGTGAGGCGTTGACTCCTTCTTAGGAAAAACAATGAAATACCCAAAAAAGGGGAGCCTCCAAAGGGAAGTGTGGAGCTAAAAATCCAAAAACATCTTCTCACAATGTCGCCTCAATTTCTGCAAATCCGTTTGGCATTCTGTCACAGGGAGGGAAAGAGAAAAAAAAACTAGTGGTTGGTGTCAAAGAGCCAACTTTTGAGGAAAAAATAGGAGAATAATAAGATGGGGATTGTAGTGAGGAAGAACCAATGAAGGAAATTAATATTGAAAACAATGCTCAAAATAATTCTCAACACTGTAGTGTCGCTACCCATACAACTGAAACAAGAAATGACAAAGGCTCTAAAGGTGTAACCCCATATGTCCAAGTGATAGATGATGGGACAAGAAAAGTCCTCACGAGGAGTACCAAAAACAAACTAAATTGGGGAAGTGACTCTTCCAGCCTAGAAATGGAAAACCATAAAACCAAAGGAATACCCTCTAACAAAGATGCAAGGGAAGCAAAAGAAGAAAAAAATATTAAGATGAGAATTCATCCTTAGATCACTAAGATTCTTAAGAACGTGAGTAACAAGGAAATAATGAATGCCATATTTGGAGGAGGTAAGTCAAAAAGCCTCTAAGTTTAAGATGAAAGTAATTTCTTGGAATATAAGGGGACTGGGAAACCCCATCAAATCCCAGGAAGTAAAAAATTTGATAAGATTGAAAAAACCTCAGGTTTTTTTCTTGCAAGAAACTAAGTTATTTGATGAAGGCGTATTAGTATATCTAGGTCATTTTGGAGGAATAGTTTTGGTGTTACTCAAAGCCCTTGCAAAGCCTTTAGAGGATTAAGTACCTTTTGGTATGATTCTTGTTTTACTTTAAACACCAACTCCAAATAAATATTTTGGATCACTTTCAAATTAGAGGATAAACAGACAAAATAAGTTTTTCCATTTTTTAATATTTATGCTCCGGTGAATTGTAGTGAGAAAGACGAATTTTGGGACTCCCTAATTAGGTTAAAGGAGGAGCAATGACGCATTGATACCATAATTGGTGGAGATTTTAACATTTTTCTCCTCTTATCTAGGAAACACAGTGGTTATATTGTTAGAGATCCATTCTGAGACAAGATGGAAGCATTAGGGGATTTTGGAGGTCTAAAATGGGCCTTTCAAGAAAAATGTACAACCAAAATAAAACTTATAAGAACCAATAGGATTCAAGATGATGATGTCAACCATGGGGGATGATTCACCATTTTTGGAGGACTTGGGGTCCAATTCCATTCCATTTCATCTCTGGGTGGCTCCAAAGGAAGAAGTGATAAAAATAATCCATCAAACCTAGCCTTGTTCGGTGAACGTTTCTCCTGCATATGTATGGAAGTCCAAGTTGAAAATTATGAAGCAGGCTATTCATTGGGGGGATAAGTTAAAATTTAAGCCCCCAGGTCAAGAGAAGTCCGATATTATTAGATACCTTGAGAATCATCAAGGTCATATGGAAAATGAAATTGTGACAGAGAGATATTGAAACAAAAAAAAAGCAATCAAATCTACCTTCTTAGTAGGCAAGTAGAAGAATACTCACGCATAAAGTCAATGAGTCTTTGACTTAAGGTCGAGGGATTGAAACATGACCTTTTTTCACACGCAAGCCAAAGCGAGGGAGATAAAAAATCAAGTTAAATAAATCACCGTAGAGGGTTAGTCAAAATTATCATCCTTTCCCGAAATCAAGCAAGAAGCATTCATTTTTTGTTTGTTTGTTTATTTGTTTGTTTTGTTTGTTTTTGTTTTTTTGGTTTTTGTTTTGTTTTGTTGTTTTGTTTTGTTTTGTTGTTTTGTTTTGTTTTTTTGTATTTGTTTTGTTTTTTTGTTTTTGTTTTTGTTTTGTTTTTTTGTTTTGTTTTGTTTTGTTTTTTGTTTTTTTTTTTTTTTGTTTTGGTTTAGAATTTATACTTTGAGGATAAGGAAAATGATCCAGGTGAGGTTGAATATTTTATTTCTACCCTACCCCCATTGTTTTAGATTTGGAAAATCACCTAATCATAAGGCTGATTGAAGAAGAAGAGGTTATAGAGAAATTTTGGTCTCTTGATACAGACAAAGCTCCTGGCCTGGACGATTTTCCCATCATTTTTTTTAGATTCTTTTGGGCTATAATAAAGAAATATCTCCTTCAAATTTTGAAATCCTCAAGAAAAATAAATAAATTGGGAGGGAACACAAACTCATGCTTCCTTGAATTAATCCCAAAAGAGGAAAATCCTATCTCCTTCTCCTGCTTCAAACCTATTTCCCTCTGCAAATCAACTTATGAGATCTTAAAAAAATTGATATCCAACAGGTTAAGGAAGATCCTTCTAGTAATAATATAAGAGAATTTGGAGGGATTTATGAAGCACAAACAAATTTTGGACAATGTAATTTTAGTCCAAGAGGAGATTCATTCCAGCAAGCAAAGTAGTGAACCATGTATGGTTATTAAATAAGATATGTCAAACGATTCCAATAGAGTTTTTAATTCTTATTTGTTCTCATTCATGGAATACTTGGGATTTTGTAAAGAATTTATAAATTGGATATGATATTGTATTGGAAGTCCTTGAATCACTCCTTTATTAAATGGTCACCCTTGCAATTCTTTTCCATCCTTAAGGGGATTGAGACAAGGTTTCCCCATATCCCCTCTTTTATATTTATTACTGGAAAAATGTATTAGTAAAAATCCAGATCTCTTTAGGGATGATGGAACCTAAGGGGCTTAAGCATAGCTAGAAATACAAAGGATGTAAATCATTCCCAGTTCATTGATGACACGTTTCTATTGAGATGCACCTCAAGATAAAATGAAATGAGATTTATACAAATCTTAGATCAATATTTGAATCTCTCTAGGGGCCTTGTCATTAAAAATAAGAACCAAATATTCAGATGGAGAAACCCTGCTTCTTTCCTTAAGGACATATCCAAGGTCTTTGAATTTTCATTAGAGAATGAGTGGCAGTTTTTCAAATATCTCAGAATTCTAGTTTCTGTGAGTGTTGCAAATTTAGATAATTGGATTGACACTCTCAAAAAATTCAAAAATAAAATTTAGGCATGGGGAGCGCAATGGTTAACTACTATTGGTTGGGTGACATTAGTTAAATCTATCGTTTCCTCTCTTCCTTTATATCTTTGTTCTAGTAGACTAGCCCCAAAATTGGTGATTACACAAGTGAGTATTATGATCCAAATTTTTTTATGTCAAGGAGGAAGAAAGAAGGAAAAAAAAATTCACTTGGTCCAATGGAGCACAATTTTCCTTCCAAAAGAAAACAATGGTTTAATTGTGAAATACGCTTTGATCATGAATCTTTCCTTGGAGCGAAAATTATTTGGAGGCTTATCTCAAATACAAAGGAATGGTGGAAATCAACTTTTTTGCTGAAATACTTCAACACAAACCACTTTTTAGGATCTAAAACAGTACAGTGGACTAGCTCTAGCTCTCAAATTAGGAATTTATGCAAGGAGTATGCCCCAATAATTTTTGATCACCTCAGTTGGTGCATTGGGAATGGAGCGTGTATCAACATTTGAAAGGATATTTTTTCTTTAAATTGCCCTTTGGGAAATCAAGAAGATCTGAAGGATATGACTGCATGGATGCAAGAGAATGGACTCTCCAAATTAAAATACATATTTCTTTGGAATGGTCAAGGCCATTAGAAAGGATGGTTAAGACCTGTGCTTCCCCCACAACTTGGACCTCAATGGGAAAAAAATATTAGAATGTTAAAAGGTATGGCTCCTTCTTCATTGCAAGACCATTTCTCTTGGTCATTAAGTCCTCATCATAAATATTCTGTCAATCTAGGATATTATCATTTAGTTAAACCATCCCCCCCACCCCTCTTGTTAGATAATGGTAAACAATTTGAAAACAAATTGGAATTCCAAATTAACACCTTTTTTGAGTCTCTCGCTCCTTAGAAAATCCTCACTGCTAAAAATATTAGGAAAATAAACATACATGGTACATCCAAATGTGTCAAATGCCTTAGTTCCGAGGAAAATATATCTCATCTGTTTCAACTCTTTCCTTTATCCTTAGAGGCATGGTGGTTAACATTCGCCCGTGCCTCTTCTATTATCTCCATTCTGGGTTCGTGGTGGGACATGATTGAAAAATGGAAATATAATTACCCATGGTGCCAGAAAGCCTCTTCATTATCGATTCATTATTGAGAAGCCCTCTGGAAGTTCCTTTGCTGGTCCATTTGGATAGCAAGGAACACAACTATTTTTAAGAATGAATTTTTGTCTCTTAAGATGGTTGCCTCTCAAGCATATTCATTTCTTTTCAAGGCTATATCTGCTAAAGGTTTCAATGAAATAAAATTTGAGGATTTGAACCAGGAAGAGAGTGAATGGATTGAGGTTGATAAAATCTCTACTTCCTCCAATTTCATGGTCAGGCCAATCAGGGATATGGTTCCATGTATCTAGCTCGTTCAACCATAATTTCTCTGTTAAAAATAATAACAAGAAATGTTATAAATATCATCTAGAAATTCTAATTTAATTTGTCCTTGAATTTAAATTGTGAGTTAAATTGTAATTATTTTCTCATAGCAACTTGTAATAGTTAACTAAGTTAATTTAACTTAGTTAACTTAGGAATTTCTAGTTGGAAGTCTATTTGAAGTCATATAAGTGTTATCCCTAAGTTTTAGGAGTTCAAATTGAATTTATTTGAGTTGTAATTATATAGCTCAGATTGACTGAGTTATAGAGAGTTAAACTAGTTCTAACTGTTGGTGGAACTAGTAGAGGTCTAGTAGTGATTTGGTGCACTGGTGCATTCTCAATGCTACTCCAACTAACTGGAGATTCACTCAAGAGAAACTCATGCATGTTAGTTCAGAGGAAGAACCAGTTGATATTAGAGTGTAGGGACAATGTACTATCAATTGTATGATTTTTCGAGTTGTACAGATCATGCATGTAATAGGAGAAGGACCTCAGTTTGGATTCCACAGTTATGGAAGAAGGATTTCCTCATTTAATAGAGGCTAATTCCTCTAGGAATCGTGTAAAGAAGTAGGGGCTTGGAGAGCAACAGAATAGGCTAAGTGTTGGATTAATCTAGCTCGTGATTAGAGAGTTGATCATACTTGTGCTGGAATTGTTCTAGTGAGAACAAGCTTTGTATTTTATCCTCAGATTTTCTGATTAATGTAATATAGATAGTCGAGGTTTTGAGCAGTGGCTTTCCCCAGAGAAATATTGTGTTATGTGCCATTGATGTTCTTCCTCTTTCTCGTTATTGTTTTCATCGATCTAGTTTGGCTTCCATTGGAGAGTAGAGTAGATTCTTGTCTTGTGTTTTGGTATATCACATGTGCTGTTGAATCTATAGGAAAATCTACATGGTGCCAGAGTTGAAGACAATATAGAAGAGAAGAATTCAAATTTGTCCTTGCATATTGATGGAGTTATAGTTCAGGGCAGATCCACAAGACCCTATGTGCAAACTTCTTGATGGAGCTAGAAGACTACTAGTGGGTAGATTGAGGAGCAGGATTTTTTTTAGGCGCATATAAGATATGAATATTTTTATTGGAAGTTCCAAAAAAAATATCATATATGTATTATTTTCTAAAAAATACCCAAATTCAAAAAAAAAATCATTCGAATCGGAGTTCTAATGAGGGAGATATTGCTGATTTAAAATCAACTCTTTTTTTAGAAAATTTTGTTACAGTGGGACAGATGAAGTAGATTGGTGTGAAAGTAAAGAACCTATAAGCTCTCAAGGTTGAAGATGAATGCAAATCCTTGAGGAGTAAGGAAAAGGTTAGAGACTTCATGGTTGAGAGGGAGAGTGAATTACCTCTCAACATGCAGCCCCAAAAGAAGCCTTAGAAGTAGTCTCAGACAATTGTGGAGCAACCATAATTGGAGAAGCATAGAGGAGACCAAGTGGAGAGATCCACTCAAGCAGAGAAGAAGCAGTCTCAGACAATTGTGGAGTAGCCATAGTTTGAGAAGCAAAGAGGAGACCGAGTGGAGACATCCACTCATCCAAAGACCTTTAATAGGGGGGAATTTAGAGCCAAGTGGGCAAAGCGAGTGTAGTACCTATTTCTTGTAGGCACTCCTTGGTTGCAAAAACTACGCCAGGAAAACAACTCAACCAACCTTTAGGTTCAGCTGGCCCTTGAATCAGAGGGGGCTCCCTTAGTGGTTACGAGGCTTTGTTTAACACTATTCACCTGTCACTGAACAACAACCTATGAAGCAAAATTGACAGATTTATGGTTTTAATTGGGGATGGGTGGCGATCAATGATAATCCCTAATCATGATTAAAGGCCTCTCTCATAGGGTCCCTTATGAAAGTGTCAACTTCCAACCTAACATAATTACTTAGCTTTTTCAAGAATTATGGTAGAAGAATGTAAGGGGATTCCTAATAATTAAGAAGTTAGAATGAATATTTAACAACTAGGGAAATTTGGATGTGTGTAGAAGATTTCTATAGCCCAAAAAAACATATTCAAAGTATTCAAGAAGGCCAAGTTGAAACCAATTCTAAGAGGAGATATTTCAGACAGATAGTCCAATAAGCTAATCTCTTTTAATGGCTATAAGAAGGCATAAAGCAAAAACCAGTGAAAGAGGAGTTATATTGGACAAACAATCCAATAAGCTAATATCTTTCTAAAGGTTATGATTTTGCAGGGGATTTAAGAATAAATTGGTACTCAATCTACACTTACCTAGACCTTCCTATAAATGCTTTGAACATGTGTAGAAATAAGATATGAAACACTAGAAAGACATACTAGAAAACACAAAATTCTATCAAACTGGAGCTGGAAGGCTTTCATTAGAAATCCTATAATAGAATCTATTGCAAATTGAATAGCCTTGGCATCAAAATCCCACCATATTACTTCAATTGATGAAGTATATATACAATTTCCTCACAAAATATCTTGATAAAAATATCAAGAGCTATTACAAATATCTGAAAACTGTATTACAAAAATAGAACACAAATAAAGGTAACTAAAACTATTTGAAGAGTTCTTGTACTATCCTTGAGGATTTTGTTGATAAAGAAGATAAATTCGAATTTGATTTCAACTCATATTTGATGAGGTGGCCTTCGAGTCACTAACTGTCATGAGCTTTTTCCTCTCGAATTTATGAAAAAATAGAGTCCAGTCATCCCTTTGAATATCTCAATAGGAGCTAGCTATGTGAAAAATGAGACAGGTTTTTGCAGTGTAGTATCTTAGGAAAAAAAACCTCCTCCTGTTTCCCAATTTTCATCTCTTATTATCCACAATAGTTGATGTAAAAAGGTGGTTTAAACAAGACATTGCATAGTCAGAAAAATAGGCTAAACATGATGATGGTGTATCTCCCAACCCTTGACACGTGTGTGAAGAGTGAGATAATATTTTTTATTTTGGAATCTTATGAACCAAAACCTCTTCCATTTTCCAAATATTCATCTTGTTTAGTCAAACTATCCTCTGCAAAAAGGTGTCTAAAACAAGAAATTTCTGGAAAACATGCCTTCAAAGATGTGTTTGCGTCTCCCAAACCATAATAGCTATTAGAAAATTTAGAGAGTGTTTTGTACATGAGGATTCTATCAACAAAAACCTCTTTCAGTTTTTGAAAATGTGTTCTCGGCTGTTTTTAAACCATGTTTGAATTTACTTTATTACATCATTTAATCATATTTAAATGCATGATTAACTAAATCAACCAGCTAATGAAACTTAAATTTACCAGCTAATGAAACTTAAATTTACATTTTGAGGGTGCATTTACTCTTGTAGACCCATTTATTATTTCTAAGCTATTAAAACCTATTATATCAGAAAATTTAAATTATCAAAACTACTCATGTTACAACATCGGCTCCAATGGGGACTGCTTCCCTTGTGGGATGCAAAGAACTAGTAGACCAGTTGCATTTAGTGTTGGGCATGGTGTCATCCCATAGAACCACCAACCACTGATTTTCCATCTTATATAGAAACATAACCAATCCCCATGGATCAATGTTTTCATTTGAATACTCTGCTACTGCACACTGCAACCTACAATTGTAAAATGCAACCATATGCCTGCACTAATTCGGATACTCTTTCATACTGAAATCTGAAAACTGACAATTTCTAGAGACTGAAAATATAAGCTGATCTATCACATACTCTTCAAATCACACCACTCATAAACAACGAACACGCTGATCTACTGCATATTGAAACTTAGAATATCTATTCAATCCCACACCTCTATCTAACTGAACTGGAAAGTTTTATACTATTAGGTGTAATCTGCTTTCCAATGTAACCAAGTGCAGAGTGGATTTATTGACAAACCACGTTGCCAGCAGCTGAAAATCTGAAGAATATATACAACATGAACATAAAATCCCATGGAAAACTTATACTCACATGTGTACTTTAAAAGCTGCATCCTCTGTAGACATTTTAGTTTTTTGACCATGGATGAGAGGGAAAGACATATACTACTGATTGCAAGTATCAATGAACCTTGAATAGTAGTAAATGCAGCTGAAATTTTGAAACAGTGGGATTGGTTACCCAGTGGAATCACCATATGACAAAGTGGAGTCGCTAGGTGAAAGAAATGCAACCAATACTAAATGCCCACTCCTTGTTCAATGACAAGGAATAGATCTAATCTTTATCGTTCCTCGAAGAAAGATATCTTTGTTACTTCGCTCCCCAGCAACGACGCCAGATGTTGTACCTGTTTCCCATAGGCAGTCCTTGGCTGCAAAAACTATGCCAAAAAGCCAACTCAACCAACCTTTAGGTTCAACCTGGCCCTTGAACCAGAGGGGGCTCCCTCAGTGGTTATGAGGCTTTGTTTAACACCGTTCACCTATCACTGAACAACAGGCTATCAAGCACAATGGCCAGATTTATGGTTTTAATTAGGGGTGGTTGGTGATCAATGACAACCCCTATCCATTATTAAATACCTCTCTCACAAGATCCTTTCAGAATGTGTCAGCTTCCATCCTGACATAATAACTTAGCCTTTGAAGAATTATGGTAGAAAAATGTAAGGGGATTCCTAATATTTGAGAATTCAGATTGACTACTTAACAACTAGGGAAATTTGGATGCATGTAGAATATTTATACAACCCAACAAAACATATTCAAAGTATTCAAGAAGGCCAAACTAAAACCAATTCTAAGAGGAGCTATTTCAAACAAATAGTCCAATAAGCTAATCTCTTTTAATGGCTATCAGAAGGCATAAAGAAAAAACTAGTCAAAGAGGAGTTATCTTGGACAAAAAGTCCAATAAGATAATCTCTTTTTAAAGTTAGGATTTTGTAGGGGATTCAAGAATAAATTGATACTCAATTTACACTTATCCAGACCTTTCTATAAATGCTTTGAACATGTGTAGAAATAAGATATGAAACACTAGAAAGACATACTAGAAAGCACAAAATTCTATCAAATTGGAGCCGAAAGGCTTTCATTAGAGATACTATAATAGAATCTATTACAAATTAAAGAGCCTTGGCATCAAAAGCCCACCATATTACTTCAATTGATGAAATATTTATACAATTTCCTCACAAAATATCTTGATAAAAATATCAAGAGCTATTACAAATATCTGAAAACTATATTACAAAATAAAACAAAAATAAAGGTAACTAAAACTATTTGAAGAGTTTTTGTACTATTCTTGAGAAATTTTGTTGATAAAGAAGATAAATTCGAATTTGATTGCAACTCATATTTGATGAGGTGGCCTCCAAGTCACTAACTGTCATGAGTTTTTTCCTCCCAAATTTATGAAAAATAAGGTCCAGTAATCCCTTCGAATATCTCAATTCGAGCTAGATGTGTGAAAAATGAGAGAGGTTTTTGTATTTTGGAATCTTATGAACCAAAACCTCTTCGATTTTCCAAATATTCATCTTTTTTTAGTCAAAATATCCTTTGCAAAAAGGTGACTAAAACAAGACATTTCTCGAAAACATGCCTTCAGAGATGCATTTGCATCTCTCAAACCATAATATATGTTAGAAAAATGAGAGAGGTTGTTGTAGGTGAGGATGTTATCAACAAAAACCTCTTTCATTTTTTGAAAATTCGTTCTCAGATGTTTCTAAACCATGTTTGAATTTACTTTATTACATCATTTAATCATTGAATTTAGGCTTCTGAGATCCATATCAAATTGTTGAAGATTCTTCGGCGAAAACCACATAGAGATACTTTTGTCGACACGTTTCGAACCAACCAGTGTTGTTCATCGTCAGGATAAGTTGAATGAGTAGATCTTGCTTTGCACATTAAATAGACAGGGAAGAATATCCAATGACCCAAATTTCTAGACAAGGTAACGGCTAAAATGTCAACAACTAGATTTGACCGGGAAACAACTAGTTTAACTTTGATAAGGGGTATGAACTTTATTTATTCAAATAAGTTAATTTGGTTATTAATATTCTTATTAAATTAAATGTAAGTGGACCATTAATTACTATTACAATATTATAATTTTTAATATTGTAATATTTTTTACACTGATATTTATATTTCTAAAACTCTTTGACTATGAAAAATAAAATAAATCTGATTTGAATACATATTCCTTTAAACTAATTTTAATTAAAATATAATAACTCTACTCTATTTTTGACTTTTAGAAACTAACATTATTATATAAGAACTTTAATTTAAATAATATGTTTACTTATTCTAACATTATAATATATATATAAAATTAATTAACTATTTTTTATAAAATAATTCCCTGATATCTAACAATTGAAATAATTATTTTATGATATATACTTAATTTTACTTATTCTATACAATATTAGAAAATGTCCACTCAGATTTAATTATAAAATATCAATAATCGAATTAACTTATTTGAATAAATAAAGTTTATACCCCTTATCAAATTCAAACTAGCCGTTTCCCAGTCAAATCTAGATGTTGACATTTTCGCCGTTACCTTGTCTAGAAATTTGGGTCATTGGATATTCTGCCCTATCTATTTAATGTGCAAAGCAAGATCTGCTCATTCAACTTGTCCTCACGATGAACCATACTGGTTGGTTCGAAACGCGTCAACAAAAGTATCTCTATGTGGTTTTCGCCGAAGAATCTTAAAAAATCATTTAATCATGTTTTAATGCATGATTGACTAAATCAACCAGCTAATGAAACTTAAATTTACATTTTGAGGGCGCATTTACTCTTGTAGACCCATTTATTATTTCAAAAAAACCTATTATATCATCAAATTTAAATTATCAAAACTAATCATGTTATAGCAGGGAGCACATGCAGCCATACCTCTAGGTGTGAGGTGGGGTGATGTGAAGTGATAGTCCTAAGAGGGCAGAAATTGGGTAGGGTCCATTGAGAGGTTTTATCTCATGGATCGTACCTTGCTACAGGAGCCCAAAGTACATAGTGGTAGGAAGAATTAGTGGCGATTGATGCAATCAAATAACAGAGTGACAAAGGCTAGAGAAACCAGATATTAAAGAGCGTAGAGAAGGGTTGACAACAGTGTAGAAAGGCAGAGTCAGGAGAAGTGCATAATTTTAAGTTTGCAAAGGTAGTAGTAGTCAAAGGATTTGATGAAACATGCATCATACTGATTCAAGTTGCATGTTTTTTTAGTTTCAGGAGTTGCTGTAGCCACAACACTAGAGAGAAGTGTTGCATGTAGAACATTCCAAAGGTTTAGGATCGAGATAGAGTTGAATTCCTTTCTTATTGAGAGAGAGTGTTGAAAATAACAACAAGAAATGTCAAAAGTAGCTTTTAGAAATTCAAATTTAATTTTCCCTTGAATTTAAATTGTGAATTAAATTGTAATTACTTTCTCATAGCAACTTGTAATAGTTAACTAAGTGAAGTTGAATTAGTTAGGTTAAGAATTTCAAGTTGTAAGTCTATCTGAAGCCATGTAAGTGCTATCCCTAAGTTTTAGGGGTCTAGATTGAGTTTATTTGAGTTGTAATAGATAACTCAGTTTGATTGAGTTATAGATAGTTAAACTAGTTCTAACTGTTTGTGGAACTAGTAGAGGTCTAGTAGTGAGTTGGTGCACTGGTGCATCCTCAGTGCTACTCCAACTAAATGGAGATTCACTCAAGAAAATATCATGCATGTTAGTTTAGAGGAAGGCCTAGTTGAGATTAGAGTGCAGGGACAATGTAATATCAGTGGTATGATTTTTCGAGTTGTACAGATCATGCATGCAATCAGAGAAGGACCTCAGTTTGGATTGCACAATTATGGAAGGAGGATTCCCTCATTAAATAGAGACTAATTACTCTAGGAAATGTGCAAGGAAGTAGGGGCTTGAAGAGAAACATAATAGGCTAAGTGTTGGCTTGAGCTAGCTTGTGAGTAGAGAGTTGATCATACTTGTACATGAATTGTTCAAGTGAGAACAAGCTTTGTATTTTCTTCTCAGCTATTTTGATTAATGCAATATAGATAGTCGAGGTTTTGAGCAGTGGCTTTCCCCAGAGAAATATTGTGTTATGTGCCATTTACATTCTTCCTCTTTCTGGTTATTATTTTCATCGATCTAGTTTGGCTTCTATTGAAGAGTAGAGTAGATTCTTATCTTATGTTTTAGTATATCACATGAGTTGTTGAATCTACAGGAAAATCTACATTCTCAACTAGAGGTTGGGGAGATCCCAATTCTCTCCATTTTTTTATGGGGCTTCAAGAGGAAATGCGTAGGAGGTAGTAGCGAGAGGATTTATATATAGCCTTGACAGAAAAATAGTATCACAATTTGCTTGGGGTCTCGCCTAAATGACCAACAACATTGATGAATATCTTGCATTATGAAAGGCCTAGAAATTTCTATCGATAGTAACATTTCAAGCTTATTCGTATTCAGAAAATCTATGCTAGTTATTTTTCAAATGAATAAGGCCAAGAAGGTGAACTTCTCTAACTTCCCTCCTTTGAATCAAATAGTCCTCATCTCTACCTCTCAGTTTGAAAAATTGGATTTTTTTCACATATACCAGTATTTGAATTCGAAAGTAGATACTTTAGCGAAAAAAGGCTCAACCTTAGAGCAAGTAAGGATGGAAATGAATAATAGAACTAACATCTCTCTAATCCCGTAATGATGTTTGAAGAATGAATCCACCGTCAGACTAGAGGGGGTTCATATCTCGCCAATAACAATGTTTCATTGAGTATGTCAAGATTCATTCATTTGATTATTGATCTGACCACCCATGGGGGAAATTTTGGACATATTTCATGGTCAAGTTTGTAATATGTGGTGTTTTGTGAAGGGGATGGGCCTCGATATCCCTTGGCCCTCCCTCTTTTAGATACAGACCCCTCCAATCCCTCCCCATGGTTTTAAATGGGACTACAAGTGGAAAGTCTATTTGTGTATCGATAGAAGGGTGTCTTGTTTATTTAATTCTCCCTTGGTTGGAATTGTGGTGGATTGTCTCGGTCGTGGAGATTATACCCCTATTTTTCATAATGGAATTAACTCCTCTGTTAGACACCATTCCTTAGATGTCAATTTTCTCTCCAATTGAGATATGAGAGACAATGTTAGATTTATTGTTTCCTTTTGGCTAATGGAATGGTTTCAATTCCACCTATATTTTGAACCCCTCATATCTCCAGACCCATATGCCATTTTATCTTAGCTCTAAATATAATAGTTGTATTATTCATAGGTTATCTTGTTGGGTGTTTGTCACTAGTATGAAATGGAAAAATCTCCAACTCCTTTGAAAAATGTTGATGCCAATATTGTGCTTGAAAAAATTCTGGATGCATCACAAGCTCTCTTAGTTTCTATTCAAAATCTTGAGGACATGGTTGAGAGGTAGTGAAATTCTTTCCAGGTCTTCCTAGAAACAAAATTACTGAGGCATCAGGCCAAAATGGGACAATTAATGGAAAATATGTGGGATGAAGTGCACTTACTCACTGCTTGTCTGTCTGCTTTGGAGGTCTCCAAAGATGGAAATGCGCAAGTGACTTTGGGAGGTGATGGCTCAATAGTCATTGTTGAAAGAAGAAGAACCCACCGCTTAAGGAGCTATGATGTCAATGATAAAAATAAATGTTGAGTTTGCTGGTTCACGTCAGTGGGTGGTGCTTTTTTAAAAATATATTTTACTATGTTACTTCGTAAATTTTGTTGTTTACTGAGAACTTTTTGTAGAGTTTACTGTGGACACATTCTTAGATCAAGATAGAATCACAGAATGAGAGCTAGTAAGCTTCATGAAAATACTACTAATATTATAAATTTTGTATCAAAAAAACTATTTAAGGGTTCTGGTCCCTAATCTAGTGTTTGTCAATATTAATCCCTCGCTCCTTAAACAAAAAAAATTCCTTGAAAGATAGTCAATATTTTGCTTGAATTGAAATTTAATGGAGAAAGTGAATGTTTTCTTTTCATCACATTCATAGTTTATTATATTTTATAATGCCCTAGACATATGTGACGAAAGTGTTATTTGTAGAATTTTCACTTTTAACTTAAGAGTTACAATTAAAATCTAAGTTCAAGTGTTAACATCCAAATCCATTCACTTATGGAGGTAATTCATGTAATTGTTCCTTGCTACTCATTAGGATTATGAGTATGATGAACTATGTATTGAATTATAAAGTCCTTGCATGTTTGAATACTAGTCTTTTGAAAGTTTTCTTTGTAGCTTTAGCATTATTTGTTTTCGATTTTTTGTTAGAGAAAATCATTCTGCATAAGATTTAATGGAAGGATTTTGTATCTTTTTTTCTCTTTCTTGTATACAAAAATAAGATACTAGTAATGTATTTAATGATTAGCTTGTTAGAATACAATATATTGACTTATCACACTAATAATGATACTATTTTTTTTTAACAAGAAAGGGTATGTTATATTAATTATGAAAAAAAGGTAAGGCATGGAAGCATTTGTATATAGATGCAAAAGAGGGAAATGTATCCTAATATAGAGTTTCCACTTGACTAATGTTATTTACTATTGGAATAGATCCCGTTTATACTGTGTTTCTTGTGTAGCAACATAAATATTGAGACAACAAAAGTACATATTTGTATTTCATGACTAGAAACAAAATTATTTAAGTACTGGATGTGCAAGGCTTGTGATTTCCATTTGTTCATCCTCAGTTGGCTTAGTTTTTGGATTTTTCTTCTCCCGAAACATGATATTGATCTCTGTTGTTTGATTCACTTGCTTATGTGATCTTCCATTCCAACAAAGAAATATTGTGCTCTAGGGATGAAATTTGGCAGTGTTTTGCAACGGTAATTTCTTGCAGCGAGGAGATTGGATTCTCAAGATGATTGTAATGTTGATTGGTCCTATTGACCTCCTTGTTGAGTGAGGTTGCCTCTACTTGCAAGCTCCCAATTTATGGGTTGAAAGCTTCTTCACATTGGGCATTCCATCTTCAATGGAGGCCTTTGGTTCGAGCTAGCTCCACATAGAGACCTTCACAACATTTGCAATAGGAGTTTGAAGATATAGAGGGATCCATTTCAAAGGGAAAAAAATAAGGTTGGGCTTGGGAATGAGGATAGGTCAAGGGGCATAGAGAAAATGCGAAAAGACCACCTAGGAGGGGGGGATATGTAGCTAGACTTCATCATATTGCACATGAAGTGTGAGAGGCTCAAGAGATAGTGACGAGATCTTGAAATGATGTGAATTAGGGAGGAGGTTTTCCTTAAGGATTTAATATGATAACATCATCCTTTGAACTTTTTCGGAGGAGATATTTTAAATTCAAAAGCATCCTTTCTTGAAGATGAAGCTTGTGGATGCTAGATATGGACGTGATGACGAAGTTGGGACTTGTTAAGGGTAGAACAAGTTCCAACACAAGGTTAATGTCAATCTCATGATCATGGGATAAGAATGAACCTTGTTTCAATGTTGATCCAAGCTTCACCTTGAAGATTTTGGAAAAAAATGTTTTCTTATCTATTTGTTGCTTTGTTATTCCCTCTTAAGACATGATAAAAGGAAACCTCATCTAGACAATCTAGGTGGTATCAAATGCATATTAAAATTTTCTCTATCTCTACATTGTTGGAACTGAAACCTTTGATTAATTGGCTTATGGGCAAGGCTAAATTGTTAGAATTGTAGGGCATGTTATTTGCTACTCACAGAGGTTTATGAAACCCAAAATAAAGGCATAGGCCTCTACACAATTGTTTGTTTCATTCCCAAGGCCCCACTCAAAATAAATTTATTCTTCTCCTCCAGAATTGATGATGACCCCCCCAATCCAATCTTCCATGGGTTATTTTTGGATGCTCCATAGAAAAACATAAAAGGCTTGTTTTTATTTTTAATCTACTTCTAGAAGTAATGTACATTTAACTGAATTTTCATATTCGACAGAGTAGATGATTCCTTTGGTTGAATGAGAATGTCATGGTTTCTTTTTGGTAGGACAAAGTTGAACCAATGAAACTCTGTTTCTTGAATTTTTTTTTGGTCCAACTTATTGTTTCCTTTTGATAGTATACCTTCAACTATCAAGCCCAAGGTTGGGCCATGATTTTCCTTTGTTTTGGCTTTGTTGATTCAAATATAATCTTGTTCCTTGTAGAGAAATTTTCCAGCAAAGGGTTGTTGAAAGGGTGTTCCAGAAGCGTCTAATAATAGTTTTCTTTTTGAAAGAGTAGGGATAGCTAATGTTCCACTTGGAAAATAATTTAGGAAGAGTCAAGCTAAAGTTTAACTCGACCATAAGGGGATGGAGTAAAGATTTCCAGTAGGATTGAGACAAGGGGCATAGGAGAAATAAGTGTTGCAATGATTCTTCTGAGTTTATGCAAAGGGGGCATCTTCAGGGACCTTGAACGTTGCACTTCCTTAAATTTTCTGTTGTCAAGATTTTTCCCTTGAGGAGAGTTAAGGTGAAGAGTTTGATCTAGGCAAGCTTTCTTATTTCCACACTATTTTACAATATGGCTAGGCTAGTTGTTGGATTTGCTCCTCTTGAAGCGCCTTGTATCCACTTTTCACAACGTAGTCTTTCCTTAATAACCTATCAAACGAGAAATGTAACCTCAAAACAAGAAATCTTGCCAAAAAACATGAAAAACAACCCAAAAACAAAAAGTGTGTATGTTGGAATGACATTTTTTTGGGTAAGTTTTCAACATCTTTAAAAATGACAGCAAAAAACTTATTGTTGTTGTTGTTGTTGTTGTTTTTTTTTTTAATTTTTTTTTTTTTTTCCGTTCCGCAAAACACACCCCGAAATAAAAAAGTGTTGACATTGACATTATTATTTTTTTCACTAAAATTCATCATTTTTTAGCAATGACATTAAAAATAAAATACCATGAATCCAAAAATCATTAAAATTCCAATAATTTTCAACAATACGTTGAAGATAAAATATCATGACTCCAAAAAAGCCTAAAATTTCCAATAATTTTGACCCATGGCATTATGACTTTGAAAAACATTATAATTTTGGAATTTTTCAACCATAACATTAAAGATAGAATATCACGACTCCAAAAAAACTAAAAATTTCAACATTTTTTAGCCGTGGAACTAAAAAAAAAAAAAATCATGACTATAACAAATCTTACATTTTTAACATATTTCGAGATCAAATATCATGACTAAATTGATTTTTAACATATTTTGAGATCAAATATCATGACTAAATCAAACGTTAAAAATAAATACCTAAATCAAAAAGTCATTATACCAAATGCTAAAAATATAGTTCTTTTAAAATCTTAGCGTAAAACAACTTGGCACATTGCAACAAAGACTTAAAAATAAACCATCAAATTGACACATAATGGGGGGATGCTTGACCCACTGCAACTGAAACTTAAAAATCAACTATCAAATTAACACATAGTAGAGGCGAACTTGATTCATTGTAATGAAAACTAAAAAATCAACTATCAAATTGACACGTATTGGGGTTGTGTTGCTGGTCGAGCATCAACACAAGCCCTAAAAAAAAAAAAAAAAAAAACAAAAAAAATAACAAAAAAAAAAAAATCAATTCAATCATACAAAAAAATAAAAAGTAAAAATAAATTAAAACATTGAAAAAAGACAAATATAAAAAAAAATGAACAAGAATTACACATGAAATAACTCATAAAATGTGAAAATTCATAATATAGAAAAATAAGAAAAAAAAATATTAAAAAAGACCAAAAATCGTAAAAGAAAATATTAAAAAGAAAAATGAGATATAATAATTTATATATATATATATATATATATATATATATATATATATTATTATATATAATGCCCTGGCCACCTCGCCAGCTCATAAAGGGGCTGCGAGCCATGTAGGACCCTAGCCATGACCCCTTGCGCGTTGGGTGAGGGTGGCAGGTTTGATTCCTGGAATCGGCTTCCACCTGCCCATGGCTAGGGGCCGCGAGCCAGGGTGGGCCTTGGAAGCTAGGCATGGGTGGCAAGCTGATTCCTGTAATCACCCTCCGCCATGTTGGGGTTAGAGGGTGATTTTGGGATTCACCATTTGCCATGTCGGGGCTAGAGGTTGATTCCCAGAATCACCCTCTGCCATGTTGGTGGTGAGAGGGCACCGTGGGTGATTCTCGGAATCACCCTCCATTGTGTTGGGGGCTAGAGGGTGATTCCCAGAATCACCCTCTATCATGCTAGGGTTAGAGGGTGATTCATGGAATCACCCTCTGCCATGTTGGGGGCGAGAGGGTGATTCCTAGAATCACCCTTTACCGTGTTGGGGGCTAGAGGGATTCTGGGAATTACCCTCTAGCCCCGACACGAGAGAGGGTGATTCCCATAATCACCCCCAGTCATGTCGAGGCCAGAAGGTAACTCCAGGAATCACTCTCCACCATGTTGGTGGCAAGAGGACATTGTTGGTGATTCCTGGCATCATCCTCCACCATGCTAGGGGATAGAGGGTGATTATCAGAATCACTCTTTGTCATGCTGGGGCTAGATGGTGATCCCAAGACTCACCCTCTGTCATGTTGGGGGTGAGAGGGCGATTTTGAGAATCACCCTTTGCCATGTTGGGGGCGAGAGGGTGATTTCGAGACTCACCCTCTGTCATGTTAGTGACTAGAGGGAAATTCCAGGAATTACTCTCCAACGTACTGGGGCTAGAGGATGATTCCTAGATTCACCCTCTACCTTACTAGGGCTAAAGGATGATTCAAGGATTCACTCTTTGCCGTGTTGGTGATAGGAGGGCGCCATGAGTGACTCCTAGAATCACCCTCCACTGTGATGAGGGATAGAGGGTGATTATGGGAATCACCCTTTGTCGTGCTGGGGCTAGAGGATGATTCTGTGATTCACGAAATCACCCTCTATCATGCTGGGGGCAAGAGAGCATCATGGCTAATTCCCAGAATCACCCTCCACTATGCTGGGGGTTATATGGTAATTTTGGGAATCACACCCACCCTAGTCCATGGCCCCTTGGCCACTGGATGGGGGTGGAAGGATGATTGTATTTATTATTTTTAATGTGTTATATCTATATATATATAAAATTTTCTTTATTTTTTATTTTTTATAATTTTTCGTCTTTTAAAAAAAAATGTTTTTTTTTTTTTTTTTTTTTTTTTTTTTTTTTTTTTTTTTTTAAATGGTAAGTAAATTTTGGGAATCACACCCACCCTAGTCCATGGCCCCTTGGCGACTGGATGGGGGTGGAAGGATGATTGTATTTATTTATTTGATTTTGTTTTTTTTAAATTTAAATGGTAAGTAAAAAATATTTAAAAAAAAGTGCATAGTTAAGACAAAAAAATTTAAAGTGTCCAAATTATGCCATAGAAAAGAAAAGGTTGATGTTTTTCAAAATTCGCATGAAAATCAACAACATTTAAATTTTTTTATCCATACTTAATATATACAAAAATTTGAAGTGTCAAAAATAAGCCCAAAAAAACTGGTTGATGCTACATCAACACTTTTCAAAATTGGCATGAAAGTCACTAGCATTTTAAAAAAAATTGTGCAAAGAAAATTTAAAGTATAAAAAATATGCTTAAAAAAAGGGTGTATTTTGAATCAACACTTTTCAAAATTGAATGATTTTTTGCTACCTCTTAAAAGGTGAAAACTTAATTCATTTCTTGTTTGATTGGTTACTGTGTTCCCCCCTTGCTCCAACCTTCCATGAGTTATTTTTTGGTGCTCCATCGAAAAAAAAGGCACGGTTTGTTTTTCTTTTTAGTTTAGTTCTCGAAGTCATGTTCATTCAACTAAATTTTCATATTGACGATAGAGTAGATGATTCCTTTGGTTGAATGAGAATGTCGTGGCCGCTTTTTTGTAAGGACAAAGTGGAACAAATGCAACTCTATTTTTTGAAATTTTTTTGGTCCAACTTATTGTTTCCTTTTAATTGTATAGATTCAGTTATTAGACCCAAAGATTGGGCCAATATTTTCCTTTGTTTTGGCTTTGTTGATTCAAATATAACCTTGTTCCTTGCTAGTGAAATTTTCCAACATAGGGTTGTTAGAAAGGTGTTCCAGAAGCGTCTAATAATAGACTTCTTTTTGAAAGAGTAGGGATAGCTAATGTTCCATTGTGAAAATAATTTAGGAAGAGTCGGGCTAAAGTTTAAATGGACCATAAGGGGATGGAGTAAAGATTTATAGTAGGATTGAGAGAAGGGGCATAGGATAAATAAGTGCTCCAATGAATCTTTTGAGTTCATGCAAAGTACAAACTTCTAGATAGTCTTGCAGAAAGAAAGTTATTTGTTGATTTTTATTGCTAATGGGCTTCAGAAATGTGTTGATGGGTTTCATATAGTAGAATATGTAAGAGAAATGTTGAGGTTTGTTTGTTTCTAATGTTTGGACAAAGAATTTGATGTCTTTAGGGTTTATGGCAAGTTACTAGTAGAGAATGATTGTTTTTGTATATAGTGAATGATTGATTTCTAATGTATGCAACTATGGTTCTCCATTAATTGATTTGTTTATTGTAGAGATATTTTTATTGTTAAATTATAATTATTTTTAGTGATTGAGAATAATGTTACATGTGGGTCTAGTTTGAAAATTGGATGAAAAGCAACTTGCATGATTTGAGTTGTGTTTGAGTCAAGTGGATCCAGTGTGAAATATTTTAAAATGTGGTCCACATAGGGTCTAAGGGTTAGAACCTTTAGTAAGGGAGTGGTATCTTCCTTCTAGTGGTGGTTGGTAAAATTTATTAGGGAGTGATGGCTTCCTTCTAGTGGTAAATGGAGAAGCAAGAGGAGGCGATAGCCTCTAGCGGGTAGGATCTTTCACAGTAGTAAGAGTCTACACTAGTGCAAGATGTAATAGAAGGTTTTCTTTATAATAATAAGAAGAAGACAAAGACAACAAAAACAATGGTTTTTCCTGACTGGGTTTTCCACCTAATATCTGGTGTTCCTATGTGATGATGTACTTATTGATCGATTGATGTACTTTATGTTTTTATGCTTTCATAAGTTATCTACCATGCTTAACTCAGTTGTTCATTAAAATTACAAAAGAAAAAGTGAAAATACTAATTGCATGAAATATGTTTCATCCCCCATCTTAGTATTTCTAACAATTGGTATCAGAGTTAGGTTCTCCATTAACCAATTTAACAACTAGAAGTATATGTAAGGGATTATGGTAAATAATGAAAAGAAGAAGACGAATCAAAGGAAGAAGTAAATTTAGGAGAATTGTGATAGTGCAAGCATAGTATCACATGAAGTGGAAGTATCTGAAGTTGTTCATCATGGACAATCAATAACAGAACAATTCATGTTAAGGGATATGGATAATTATCTGGATTGGTGATCCAAGTGGAAAATAATTACCAGTTAATAACTATTTTCTATTAATGGTTGTTAAAACAATGTATAATTCATCTTAATAAACAAAATAAAACAAAATATTAAATTGAGATTCTAATCGCACGATGATTTCAATTTTACCATCATAATTATGATACTTACCCATGGATTTTGTAAACCATGGTATCATAACTTATTATATTTATCCATGGTGTCTGATTATTATATTTTCCCATAGTATTCACCCATGGATTTTGTAAGCCACAATATTTACCCATGGTATTTGAAATGTAAGAGGATGCATGACTCTTGGTGAAAGATACCCGTAAAAAAGTATAAACATAGAAATTCACTATGGAGTAAATCATCATTTTTTCTCATAATGCAGTCTCATGGTATATTACCCATTTCAATAAATATTTGACTTCCTCTTTGTTATTTTTCTTATTTATTGAATTCTTATTATAATATTTTTATTCAATATGTATTTTATGCATCATGCCATATTCTGGGTTCTTATTATACTATAGTTCTGAAATATTTCTCTTAAGTATTGTGACATATTCATTTTCCATTCACGAAGTTTCCTTTACTAAAAAACTTGGATTATAATGATATTAATGCATTAGATCTTATGAGAACTCTACAATTGAGTGCGCTTGGGCCAAAGTAGTATTGGGATGGGTGACTTGTTTGGGAGTTTTAAGTTTTCATTCTTGTGTCAATATTTAAGTCTCATTCCTTCAACGATGCAGACCAATGGTATCAGGGCGAGGTTGATCTTGTCAATTTTTTTGTGCATGTCCCCAACAAGGTTAGGGTACAAACTCGAACTATTGCAACCTTTGCAAGATTGTCCTCACATAACTCGACAACCTCACATGGCAGACAAAAAGAAAAATCACAAAGCAAGAGATCTTGTCAAACTTTTCCTCGAGGGAGAACTTGCATGGCATAGGAGTGAGATGCTGGAAGCCTTTACAACATCTCATTGAATGTTGATAATTTACAAAGATAAGCCACCAAATCTCTACCAGGTGGATTGGAAAGCAAACTGTCTCAACATGGTTATGGGTCAACCACAGAAAGCCCTTGCCACCAAAGTCCACTTTCTAGGTCACACATTGTCAACATCACAATTGGCCCACAAGCATTACAGGGTATCTCTTGTTAGCATTATAGACGGTGTAGTTGTAGATGGTGTGTGTTGGCATTGATGTCAACCTTGTAGCATGTACTATAGCTGTTCAGTCATGCATATGTTTGATCGGTTGCAACTAGTTGTGATTGGCATTGAGTTGGTTATGTCAACCTTTAATGTCAACCTCTTGATGATGTATGATATTGGAAGTATGGTATTAATTGAAGAGTTGTCTTATGTTGGCATGTGATTCATCCAGGCCTTCATGCCTATGCTCATAAATATGACTTATTTCAGTGATGGTTTTCATTTATGATTATGCCATAGACGTCTTACAAGTTTGTGCAGAGTTGTTGCAACTTGTGCAACTGTTATAGGAGAGATATTGGCATCATGTTGTTTTGAGACCCTAACATGCTAATCAATTAGACATGGTTGGAGGCATTTCCATGATGACCTAAAGCCTTCATATGAGCATAAAGGATGTATTTATTCTACTGTCTTAGGAGGTGACTATAGGCACTATGAGGATGTTTATAGAAGTTTTGGAGCATTGTTGACTTAGTTTTTGGGGTCAAACTTGGGTAATGAAATCTAACAGAGCATTTCGGGTGTTATAACTCGAGTTTCCTTCATTAGGGAAGTGTTAGTCCTGATATGAACACTTTTCCTGAGCACAGAAGGAGCGTTACCCTATCCATACTTTGTTTTCTTGCATTTCTCGTGCATCAGGTGTTTTCCAGAGGATGAAACAATGGTAATAACCCATGGTAATGGTTGGACATTTTGAGTTGAATTAGTCTACAACACAAATATTTGTTTAGAGTGTGAATACATTGATGTTATGAGTAGTGGACATGGTGGAGAAATTTTTTTAAGTAGAGGAGTGGATCCATCATTCTGAGGTTAGATGGTTGAGTGTAGGGTGAGTAGATATGAGTGCACACAGAGGAGGTTGATATTCTATTGCATATGTGCATATAGACAGTAAAAGTGAGCATTGGAGAAACTACACAATGTTTTAGACCTTCCTATGAGAAGAGATAGCGCGTGGAGATGCTGTAGATGGTAGAGAAGTGAGCATATATGAAACTGTTGCATAATTGTTGTAGCAGAATTATTATTTTGCAGAACAAAGTTGTTGGAGGAGATTTTATATTTTTGGATGTTATAATTGTTGTAGAAATGATGTATGGTTTTGAGCCACTATTTTCTAGAGTATAAAGCATGTTCGTGGTGGTATTTTTGATGTTGATTTGTGAAGGGTCTTGCTACTGAGAGTATGAATGTAGAGTTGAATCAAAGTTGAGCAGAGAGTTTGGGATCCAATATGATAATAGATAAAATGAGGTATGCATAGATAAGAGGAGTAGTGACTTCATGAGAGTGGCACAAGGATTTCGAATATTTAATGAAAGGAACAAATTCTCCATCAAATCAGAGTTGGGTGAGGATTGTTGATCATGGTGGCCTTTAATGGATGGTAGTCCATAAATCTGTGTGAGAATGTTAGGGTCCCACCCTAACACCCTTATTTATTTAATAGGATCGAGTCATAGTTATAGTTAAGTAAAGAGTCAATAAAGCCCATATTAATAATTTTAAGTGGTTAACCCGCATTTTATGAAGGGACCACAGTTAGTTGCAAATGGGCCATGGTATTAGATAGATGGTATTAATAAGAACCATGGTATTTCCCCAGGTATTGCATGTATGAATCCTATATAAAGGATAGAGACTCCCCTCGAGGGGCATCATGTCTTATTTTGTAATCGAGCTCTGCTCTATTGGAGGTTGCCCCCTCAAAGAGGCAAGTGAACATTGCTTTCTGAATAATAAAATACTTGCTGTTATTTCTCATTGTTCTATGTTCTGGATATATTTCTTTGCATATTTGGTATTCTGGTATCGTCTTGCAGGTTAAGAGCATAACAAGTGGTATCAGAGCTATAATAGAGAAGATAGTCTTCTGAGCTGATTAGTAGAATCGAGTCTTATGGATAATTAGATTTAGCTGATTGTGGTGAGGTCAAGTCTCTAGACTAATGGGAGTTAGTCATCTATGTAAAATACATCATTTTTGTTAATAGAATATTCAGAGGAGTGCAACAAAAGAAAGGGTTGTTTTTTGCACGGAGAAGGGTTTTCCACCATATATCTTGCGTTTGATGTGTGATGATGATTTTTGTGTTTTTTTGATGATGGTTTTCTTTTAGTATATGCTTCATATGTGTTTACATGTTTATCATTTATATGCACATGATATATGTTAAGTAAAAGTAAAATTAAAGGAAAAATTTATAAATAAGTCACACTTGTACAAATTATGCAAATTCTCGACCAATCTCGCTCTGAGACCTCTGCAGAAAATCTGACTGTAGATTAACTCGATAATGCAATATACGAAAGAAAAATACTATAATCTACTTCTTATATCAATTTGCAGAAGCTTAAAGATTGGGAAGATTCGAGATGAACACATATAACTATTTAGTCAATTTAGTGCCCTAAATTGCTTGCATAAATTATCAACCGAGGTTTGTAAGCTGGTGAAGTGCAGTGCACTATATGTGCTTAGTTAACCCTTCTTACTTCGTTGTTTTGTATTTTTATATTGTTTTGGGGGTCTATTATGTTCTTTGATTCCTAATGATGTACAATCTGAACTATGAGAAACTGAATCTGAACTTCCTAAAGGTGAGCCAAGAGCTGAAACTAGTCAAAATCTAATTTCAAGAAAGGAAAAAAGCAGAGCATCTATCCTATCTCGTCATTAAACTTAAGTCATGAATCTATTTCTTAGAATTAAATCCGAAGTTGTAATGCATATTGAAATAAATACAGAGAATGAAATCAACTGAAATACTTCTAGTTACTCTAACCTTCAATTTTGAAAGATAACCTTCATGAGATGGAATACAAGCAACTTTATGTACTTTATGATCTAGAGAACTAAATGAAATATGCAGAAGGTAACTGATTGATTTCAGCCATTGTGTGAAGTGAATGTTTAACTATTTAGTTTAGGATGAGTATCAACTTGAAATGGTGATAAAAAACATTCATTAACGTAGTGAATTGAAAAATTTGTCCTAGAAAATAAATGACAAAACAGTGAGTAAGCTAGACAACAGTGCGTTCTCATTACTCCAACCTTACTGTGTTTAGAAACAAAATCGTTTCCTTTCATGAAATGTGTTGGAAAAACAAGACTGTACCATTGAGTTTTAACATTATACTATTGATCAAAACTAAAAGAAATCAACCTAAGTTAGAAATATTGCTAAAAGCAAATAATGAAATTAAAACTAAACAAAAAATGAATGGAAAGAAAACCTCCTTCAGTGCAGGGGCCCTCTGCAACTGACTGGGTTAAACTGCTAAGTAATTGAAAATGCTCTCTTAAACGATCATTGGTCAACACACAATTTATATTATAGAAAGAAGTGAAGTCCAAAAATATATAGCTGAATGTCTGAACTTAATACATAAAACTATTCAAACCTCCCTTGGTTCTGTACAACCAGTATTTAAAAGGAAATAATCATAACTGTCTTTCAAGAAAACTAGCTACATGTGGCCTATATGTATTACAACAAGACTGCGTAAATGTCTGATTAGCTACAGGTGACTTGAATTCGAGCGAGATGTTTGCAACAGAACCATTAACACAGGTGGCTGAACCGAGTTAATGCTTGCAACAAAATTGTTAGATTTATTGATTAACCATGAAAGAGTAGATGAGAAGTCCTATTGCTTCCAGGTATCATATGTTTGACTCCACCTTTGACTACGATATTGAGCTTGCTTTCTTATCTATCTGGGCTAAGTTACTAGGATAGAATCCATGTGGAGACGATTCTAGAGATGCCCATGTGGCTAGATTCTTCATTTGACACCTAGAACCTGCCAGACCATGGACGTAGCTATAGAATAGGCTGCATTCTATAGCTAATTTGCAAAAAATTATTCAAATATCAAAAACATAAAAATATAACATGTCAATCATTTAATGTCTTCCTTAAGACAAAACCTATCATTTATCATTGATGGGGATCTGTAATCTTATGGAAAATCAAGGGAAAGAAGTGAGAAAAGCTGTCAAGGAGAGGGTAATTATGAGGTTCAACATACCCCCACTAAAAAATCATTGCATGTTCTCATGCAATTTGCCAAAAATGTGAATTCTTCTTTCCTATTGCATTTGCTTAGTCACTTTTGCTAGTACATCTAATTTTTTTCTTTTGCTCTTCTTTGAAGTGACTGCAATTCTGGGTTTCTTCATAAGAAGCCTCTATTTAAGGTTGATGAGTGTTCTGTTCAAGCTTCTAGTCTTCCTCTTCAACTTCCTATTCCTATTATACCACAATGCTGGATGCAGAATTGTATTATCATGAATAGCCTTATCCAATTTACTTTGTTCCCTCAAGGCTTCATTTTCTTTCTTGATATGTCTGTTTAATATCTCTAACTCATAAATTTCCTATTTGAGAGAGTCAATTAGAGGTTCTTGTGGATTCGCAGAGGGTTTTGGATTGATAGAGGATTCTGGATCCATTGAGGTACTTTTCTTCTCTAGTGATTCTATATAGTCATATATTTGTTGCTACACTGGGTCTATGCTTGGAGATCTTCTGTTGGGGCTGCCTTCGTAATACTGTCTAGGAGAATTTTGAGGAATGTGTGCAAATGGAACATTATTTGGAGATGGTAATAGGGTTTCTTATTCTAAATTTATGAACTTCATCCCCTTTGATGATATCTTCTTTACCATACCTCAGAGTCTATAACTCCTAAGTTGTAGAGGGTTTAAGTTCTCCTCCTTTGTACCCTTTTTCTCCTTTCATATCTTTTATTTTCTCTTGATTTGTTTCCTAATATCTTCCAATTCTTTAGATATTAATATTACATCATCTTGTTGTAATGAAGATTCAGGTTTGTTTCCAGTAGTTTCACTAGCTTTCTTTTTCATCTTCCCTTTTTGCTTTATTTTCTTCCCGATCTATGTCAATTTTTCAGAGACTAGCTCTTCATCATTTTTCTGCATTGAGGACTCAAGCTTCCTTTGAATGGTTATACCGGTCTTATTTCTCCCACTCCTTCTGACATCACCCTCTTTAGGTGACTCTAGTGCCTTTTGGAAATAGTTTCTTATCAGGAAATTTTCCCAAGTATCTCCTATTCTTTTCAAATGAAACTCAACCAGTATCTTTACCAACCCATGATGGTACATAGTTGTGTCTATGAATTCTATTTTATTCTATACATTTGAAGCCATCATCCTTAAACTGTTTAATAGGAAGAAAGGAAGATTGATTTCTCCATTTTCTAGAAAGTTCATCAATAAAATTATATGGTAGACATACATGCACCTGAATATCCCCTCACAGGTAATAAATTTCTGTAATATCAAAAGCATGCTTCTCCATTTACTTTTAAGTACTGAAATAGGAATTCCTTTTCTAAACACAGAGACATCCATACCCGGGTTCCTGAGGATTAATTTCCATGATCACTATGGAATTCCTTGTTTTTGAACCATCTTTCACCATGTCTTGGTAGTTCTGTAGCCTCTGTTATGTAGGATTCTGTTACTGCAAACTTAATGTCTCCAATTTCTACTTCTGTACCATCAAATGATCTAGCAAAAGATTTTGTGATCTCTTTGTGGAAACCATAAAATTTTTCAATGAATTTGATCCATCCTGCCTTCTGCAACATTTCCTTGAGTTGTGGGTATCCCTCCATATATTGTGCTCCTATTGGCTCTGTCCTGAAAATGAGTCCCATGGCTTTTGTTTCACAATTTTTTTTAACCTTCATAATTACTCTCCTCGTCTATGAAACAGATTGACTGCGAGTATGGTAAAAAAGAACTACGGGTTTGCATGGAATAAGTAGATGGTGAGGGTTTGGAGAGATGTGGATAAATTGGTCACATTGTAGCCATAATCGTTAACAGATGGAGTTATTAGGGACCATTTAGGTATAGAGTATGGAGAGTGTAGCAGAGATGTAGTATGATTAATTTATTATGGACCGTTTGGTACCGAGTATGGGGGATGTGACGGAGATGTGGTATGATGAAGTGGCAGTCAAATCAAATGATGACTCGTTAAGGAGACATACGATTATCCATATTATACATGCCTTATGTTTTTAACTTTTTGTTTGAAATAAATTTTACATTTTAGCTTTAGAACTTAACCTTTCTGCTTGATAACTCTTTTGGTGTTGATCCGTAGGTACCTTTTAGCATGTTTGGTCTCCAAAACTGGATTCTTCAATTTCCTGCATTCATGACTTATTTGTGAGTTGTACAATTGTGTCAGAGCTGATAAGTAAGTTGTAGCAGTAGAATCAGATTAGCTGCAGAATGGAATCAACTGCAGAATGTGAAAAGAAGGAAAAGTGAAGTATGGCTATGGAACATGAGTGTAAAAATGAAATGGAAATGGGTTATGATAGTGATATGGAATGGAACTGTAACATAAAACGAAAATAGAATGAGATGGAATGAGACTATGAATTTGCAGACTCTAAACTGCAAACAAATGTAGCTTTTTGTCACTACTTATTATAGAAAGGGAATGGAAAATATAGGATGTCAGAAATCTTTGATTTTCACCCTGTATTTTTTGTATAAGTATGCCAATAAATGATTGGTTTCAAACTCATACATTTTTTTTATAGTAAAAATAAAGGCTAAGTTAGTGGAGAAGAAGAAGTCTTCTTCACTAGCTTGATTTCAGAGTTATTATGGAAAATCTTAATGAAGTTCTCTCTTGAAATTTGTTTTTGATATATCTTCAACCAATGATCATTCACAAGAAGAGGTATTTTTCTTTCATCTATTTTCCTTATCCTTACTGCTCCATTATCAAAGACTTCTTCAATCTCATATGGCCCAGGCCAATGAGTTTGAAACTTCCCTTGAAAATCTTTGAATTTTGAATCGAACAAAAGTGCCCAATCTCTTGCTTGAAACTTCTTCTCCTTGATATATTTTTCATGCAATTTAGCCCTTTGTTGTAGGACTATACTGGTTCTTTGAACTGTATCCTACCTAATTTCATCAAGCTCATTGAGTTGCTCCAATCTATGTTTCTATGCCTCTGATATATCTAGTCCCAATTGGACTGCCATCTTGAAGGTTTTGATTTGAAACTCTATAGGGAACAAGACTTGTTTCCCATAAACAAGTTCATAGGGTGTGTGTCCTGTTGTGTTCCTCCATGTAGTTCTATAAGCCCATAAGGCTTCAGGAAGCCTTTCTGCCCAATCTTTTCTATGTAGATGAGTAGTCTTAGTGAGAATTCCTTCAATCACCTTATTTATAGATTCAACTTGACCATTTGCTTGTGGATGATAGGGGGTAGATTTCCTATGTTTGATCTTGTAATCTTCCACAACTCTTCACCATTTTAGATGTAAATTGAGATCCCTGATCTGTCACAATTTCTCTTGGAACACCAAAACGAGTGAAGATGTCGTTAAAAAGAAAATTAACTACATATTTTTCGTTAGAAAAAGGTAATGCTTTAGCCTCTACGTATTTAGTGACATAATCAGTGCATACCAATATATACTTCTTTTGCTTAGATGGGGGATTAATTGGTCCAACAAAATCCAAGGCCCATTTTTCAAAAGGTTCAATGAGTACCTGAATTTGTAGTGGCATTTCATTTGAAGAAGCAGGTTTTCCTACCCTTTGGAAGCTATCACACCTCTTGACATATTATTTGGCATCTTTGAAGATGGATGGAAAATAATAACCTAAAGAAAGGATTTTATAGGCTATTCTCTTGTCAGCAAAGTGTCCACCACACGGTTCATCATGACATGCATTAAGAATCTCAGGCATTTCATCTTCTCTAACACATCTTCTGATCATGAGATCTGGACCTGTTTTATACAATTCATTAGTGATCCATGAGTATCTTGCACTTATTTGAATGATTTTTATTTTCTCTCTAGGAAACAAATTTGAAGGAAATTTCCCTATGACTAATGAATTGGCAAATTCTACAAACCAAGGGGTCTTAGTAGTCACTGCAAAAAGATATTTATCAGGAAACTTATCTTCAACCGGAGTGTCATATTTGATATTTTGAACTCTGAACAAGAAATCAACAATTGTGTTTTGTTTTCCAGGTCTATCTAGCACAGTAGTATTGAATTATTGCAATATTAATAACCATCTTGTAACTCTACCATTAGTAATAGGTTTATTCATTAAGGATCTAATTACAGAGTGGTTTGTATGAAAAAGGTTTCATAGCCTGTTATATAATGTCTGAACTTATTGATAGCATGAACAAAAACTAAAAATTCCTTTTTAGTTACAGTGTAATTTAACTTGGTGGGAGTCATATTCTTACTTGTATAGTAGATGGCATAGGGAATCAAATATTTTTGTCCTAATGCAACTCCCAGAGCTGTATCTGAAGCATCTGTTGAAATGTGAAAAGGTAGTTTCCAATTTGGACCTCTCAAGATGGGTGCTTCAGAAATTTTTGCTTTTAAAGTCTCAAATGCTAAATGGTAATTATGATTCCAATTGAATTCATGATCCTTGGTGAGTAATTTGAAGAGTGGGGATGCTATTTTAGTGAAATTTTCTATAAATATTCTATAATATCCTATAAATCCTAGAAAACTTCTAACATCCTTTTGACAATTTGGAATTAATAATTTAGATATGACTTCAACTTTAGATTTATCAACTTTAATTCCATCTCTTGAAATGTGATGTCCTAAAACAATCCCTTCTGTAAACATCATAAAACATTTTTCATGGCTTAGTGAAAGGTTTGCTTCCTTACATATTTTAAGAACTTTTTCCAAATTTTCTAAAGATTCTTCAAATGTATTCCCATAGATTGTAAAGTCATCGATATATACATCTACACAATCATGTATTAGATCAGAAAATATTCCTAGTACTGCTCTTTGGAATGTTGCAGGTGCATTACATAATCCAAAAGGAAGTACTCGGTAGGCATAGGTTCCCCATGGAAAAGTAAATGTGGTTTTACCTTGATCTTTAGGTGCCACCTAAATTTGATTATAACCACTAAAACCATACAAGAACCAGAAATACTTCTTACCTGCTAATGTATCTAACACTTGATCTATAAAGGGCAAAGGAAAATGATCTTTAAGGGTAGCTTTATTTAATTCTTGATAATCAATGCATACCCCCCATTTACCATTCTTTTTAGGCACACTCACTAAAGGGGAAACCCATTGGCTGTCTAAAATTGGGTAAATGAAGTTTACATTAAGCAATTTTTGCAGCTCTTCTTTCACAATTTCCCTAAGATTTGGATTCATCCTTCTTTGAGGTTGTTTGATAGGTTTACAACTTTCCTCAATGTAGATGTGATGTATACAAGTCATAGGACTAATTCCTTTCATGTCAGTATATTTCCATGCATATGCAGAAAAATGTTGTTGTAATGTTTTGATTATCTTTTCCCGTTGTAATTTCTCCAAGTTATTGTTTATGTTCAATGTTCTTCCTAGAAAGATTTCAATTGTAGAGCTACCAAATTATTCCATAGAATAAAGAGACATCTGCCTAGATGATGAACCGCATAAATGGGTAATTATATGGGCTCATTTTGCCTCCTAACTTAGCTTAATCCACCATTCTTATTATTTTATTGCATGTGTTTGATTATATTTTTGCTAATAGAGTGAGTTGGGTTGGTCATTATACCTCGAAGTCTAATGTGTGCTTAATGCAGATTTTTGGTCAATTTTGGAGGCAAAGTCAAGGATTTAATGAACATTTGGCAGCAAATATTCGAAGAAAATAAGGGAGAGGATTTATAGGAGGGTGTTCCCCTCATTTATGACTCCCTACTTTGAATTCTCCTTCAGAAAGCTCGGAGCATAAGCAGCCACATCAATGCACCAATGAGGCAACCAAGCAAGTGGAGTATAACTGCCGTCTATCTCAAGTTTTGGGAGCCAAGCCTCCTTGATTTTAAGAGAGTTGTAGGGAGCTCTAGTTGTATAAGTAGAGAGGCGTAGGGCCTCATTAGTTTGTTGGATGTTAGTCAAATTTTTGCACTTTTGTTGCAGCTTTTCTTTGCTCAACTTCGAGCTTACTTTTGCAGACAGTTTCATGTAATCTTACTGTTATTTTGATAATGAAGATGAGATTGTTTCTGAGCTAGCATTGAGTTATATCAGAGGGTTGAAGCTCTTGGGTTAGGGCCCAATCCAAGCAGCCAAGCACCTCTTGTTTTGTATTTATATGCTTTGTTTTAGTTTATGAATGAGTTGTTGATAGATAGATTTCTTCTTAGTTAAGAATAGGTTGCTTTTGGTGATTTGAAGGGTTGTTTTCATTTCAGTTTGCTGTAGTAGGTTGAACAGTGACAGAAGAAGTTACAAAAAGCACCATAAATAGAGCCTTGGCCTCCTTTCTCCCCATTGGGACCATGAACTGAGGCCAAGACTCTATTGCTGCCACAAAAAACACAGATTTGCCTTTGCCATAGGATTTCTCGTGTTGAAGCTTGTTAGAAGGTTCATGCTTTGCTGTAGATCTATTTCACCATGTTCATTTATGTATTTACAATAAATTTCCTTCCATGTTTTCTTTCCATATAACATTGTTTAGCATTTGCTTTCCTAGATCAAAATTTAGACTATCTTGATGAACAATTCTATTTTTTTAGTGTAGCTAGTTGCTTTGCTTGCTTAGTTTCAGTGCTTGATCTTCAGTTCTCTTGTAGTACATCTTTGCTCACAATAAGTCAACCAATAAGCCATCAACATATCTATTTGATCCATGTTCCATAGGTCATCCGAAGTCCCTCACAAATCTGCCGTAATTGTTTGCACTTTTCTCATGAACTTTCTCATTTTCCTTGAACAAGTCCACCCATATTTCTTTTCCCTAGTCCTCCTTGATGAACCTTAGACACCTTAACGCATCCTCCTAGCCATTAGATACCATTTCCACCCATTTTTCCACCTTCAAAATCTCTAAAACAACTCTCGGCATCCTCTTATAGACCTCCTGTAGATCCCCTGCAACCTCCTGTAGATTTTCCTGTATGTGTCTTTTTTAAGTCCGATTGCAGGAAAAGCCTCCAGAAGGCCTCCTGGGACCTCCTAGGACCCATCCAAACCTCCCTACACCTCTGCAAACTCCAAAGTCGACCTCCATCACCACCTAATCACTTCCACATTCACAAACAAATAAATTACATGCATGACAATTTCACCAAAGATACATAAAAATCCAAAAAGATGTTTTTTTTCTCATTTCCTTCTAGAAATAGCTTGAGTAGATGTTGTTTACTTCCTAAGTAGGTAATGGCATTCATTTTATGGTTTTTCCTCTCTCTTTCTACAAAATTAGGATTAGTTGGTTAATTAGGGTTTGCTAGGGTTACTTGACATTTCAGTCTTCTTTCAATTTCTGCAAGTAGAGTAGCCTTTGTAGGTTAAGCTTTCATTTCTTTCATTACATATAAAGCTTCTTCTGGAATTCATAGAAGTTGGCTTGAGCTCCTAGTGATCTTGCGCCAGCTGACCAAGTGACAGCCTGCAATAAGAACTAGTACTTGTGCATACAACACCGTCGCTTCCAAGTTTGTTACGAACTACCAGGTTGATAAAAAGTAAATTAGGAAGCTAAGGAGTTGCAACATTATTGCTGCAATACTGGTGCTCACCATTTTTTGGCACCATTGCCGGGGAAGCATCAGAGTATTGTGTGATTACTGCTTTCGTCTATTTCCTACTGCAACATTCTGTTAAGTAGTTTATTTAAGCAAAAGTAGAGTAGTTGTTTCTTTCAATTCCTACATTTCCTTGCTTTCATTTCAATTTTACAATTTCCATTCCAGCAAAAGTAGATTAGCCAATTTCTTGCTTTCATTTCAATTCTGCAATTTGCTTTCCAACAAAAGTAGATTAGCCATTTCCTTGCACTCATTTCTATTCTGCAATTTCCATTCCAACAAAAATAGATTAGCCCTTTCCTTGCTTTCATTTCAATTCTACAATTTCCATTTCAACAAAAGTAGATTAGTCATTTCCTTTCTGCATTTCATTTGCTTTCCTTTTTTCAGTTCTACAATTTCATTTCAGCAAGTTCATTTCAGTTAGTTGAAATTTGTTTGTTCAATCAATTTGGTTGCAGGTACAAGTAGAAAAAACAAAAACCAACCAAAAACGATTTCCTTTCATGCCTCGTACGAACATAGATAATTCAGGAAAATTCTTACCCAACACCCCCACCACATCACATAGCCACCCCTCTCTCTTCTTCGATGGCAGTGATCAAGATGAAACTTTAGGTGAAAAACCTGAGATATTTGAAGAACCTATAGGGGAAGAAGAAGAAGAAAACATCCCTCCTGAGACAATGGCTGAAAATAGAAATACTAGGGGGAATGGAGAAAGAGTAGAGGGTACCTTTCCCATCCGAGAGACCAATGGGGACACTAAAATAAAAAACATAAGCCCTTCAGCCCTACCTCACTTCCATTGATTGACTACAGAAGATCCTGACACCTTCCTGTTTGAGTTTGTTGTTATCTGTCGAACCTATGAGTATGCAGAAGATGAGCAAAAGTTGAAACTATTCCCTTCTACCCTCAAGGATGCAACATTATGCTAGTTGATGGGGTTACCTGGCAATAGCATCACAACTTGGGCTCATATGCAGCGAGCCTTCAATAACAAATATCGAGACTACTATAGGTCAAAAGACACCAAGGAAGAAATCTTCCGAATGACCATGGGAAGTGATGAATCATTGGAAGATTATGAAGAGAGGTTCCAGCTCAGTTATAAAAGGGCCAGGTGCACACTTGACCCTAAATCATTGAAGTTGGTCCTGCTTAGGGGAATTCTGGAAGACCTTCTAGACACCCTCCATCTGTTGGCTAGGGGAGACATCTACCAATTACCTTATGAAGACATAAAGACTATTCTTAGAAACCATTCTAGGGCAGCCAGAAAGAGAGGTAGGGGGAGTCAACCCATAGCCAATACCTCCCCATCCAGTTCATCCATAAAAGGTGAACTTGGACACATGCTGGAAGACTTCAAGAGTGAGATGCTACAGACTCTTTCCATCCAAATGGATACCTTGCATATCAAAAGGAAACAAGAGGAAGCAGAGAGGGCTTTGGCCATTTTTTTTCCTAGGTGTACCAGAAGGCATCCTAGGAACGAATGTCCATTGAAATCCATAGAGGTTTGTTCAATCTATGAAGAAGATCATTCTACAGATAAATGCCCTTCCTTGTCCAGACTTAAAGCTATATACCAAGGGGTTGAAGGAGCCACTGAGCCACTCTATTTCATGAAGCAAACGAAACCGCATGGACCTAGACCATACCAGCAGGGAATGCAAGGGACATCTTAGGCATACTACAACCCTAACCAAGCCACTTCCATACCTTCTTGGGGCCCTCCTACTCATCCTTCCTGGTCCACACCTCCTCCTTGGTCCTATCCATCTCAATATCGTGCCCAACCAACTGCTCATGCATTTCAATCTTATGCTCAGCCACAACCTCAGTGGAATGCATCTCATAAAGGGTGGGGGCCCCAGTACAACTCTCCTCCCACTCGTTCTCCTCCACCACCTGCTCAACCACAACCATTTCCTCTTGCTCCACCAAGGCAACCCCAAATGCCTGCTCAACTGAACTTGGACCCGAACAACAGACACGCCCAACAAGTATATAGTGGGGAACCATCATGCCCAACCTATGCTGTGGAGATTCAGGAGATTAACCTACGATCTGGGAAGGTTCTCCCAGATATCTAGCCTCTCCCTCAGGAGGTTGAGGAAGATAAAGAGGAAAATTAATCAAAAGCATTCCACCCTTTCCTGAGAGACTAGCTGGGACAACATAACCCACCCTAGAAGAAACTAAACTTTTGGGAGAATTGAAACAGTTATGTGTAAAGATACCACTTCTCCAAGCCATAAAGGATGTGCCTATATACAATAAGATGATCAAAGAGAAGTGCTTCAGGCATCCAGGAAGGCACAAAAGAGATGCCCCAACCATCAATGTCATATGAAAACTGTCCAACCTAATGTTGGGGCAGGTAATCTGTCCGAAATATTTAGAGTCTAGAAACCCAGTAGTTGATGTCCACATCAATGGCACCATGATCCCACATACTTTGATTGATTTGGGAGATGCCATTAATGTGATGAAAAAGGACACCATGCTCAAGCTCATACTCTAGGGCTCCTTGCGAAAGACCATGACAGTACTACAGCTAGCAGACCGCTCCACAGTGACCCCTGAAGGGATTGTGGAGGATGTGATGGTCTCCATTGATTCTTGGGAGTACCCTGCTGATTTCTTGGTTCTCTAGCTGAAGGCAAAGCTCACTGGGTATCCTCTCATCCTGGGAAGACCCTGGTTGGCCACTTCCAATGCTTACATCAGTTGTCAGGCTGGGAACATGACCATCAAGAATGTGCATATGTCCAAGCAACTAATCCTATACCCTCCTGCCCAACCCCTGCTAGAACATGATCTACCTCTCTGGTTGGAGGAGGAGGATGAGGATGAAGTATATTTTGCACATTGTGTGTAGTAGAAACTGTCATGGGGGGGAAACCACAAAATGAGGATGATATCATTGGAAATTTAATTTAGAATCTGCCACCAGTATTTTTCCATTAGAGGATATAGTGAAAGAAACCGAAGAAAATCACCTAACTGATCTTTGTGTGGCCGACCCGACCTCTCTCCGTGTTAAGAATATAGAGTTCGGCCCATAAAGAACCTTGAAAATCAACCCATCCCTATCCACCTCCTAGGAGAAGGAACTGTGTAGCTTATTAAGAAAACATTTAGATGCCTTCACCTGGAGGTATAAGGAGATGAAGGGAGTGCACCCTTTAGTATGTACTCATCATATATACATTAAGGAGGATTGCAAACTAGTCAGGTAGCCACAAAGGAGGATGATCCAGCCCTTAAAGACATTGTTAAGGAAGAATTGCAAAAACTACTTGATGCAGGGTTCATCTACCCCGTCTTTGATAGTGAATGAGTCTCTCCTTTGGTGCTAGTGCTAAAGAAAAATGGTAAGTGGAGGATCTGTGTCGATTATCAAGAACTGAACAAGGCCACTTAAAAGGACCATTTTCCTTTGTCTTTCATAGATCAAATGTTATATGGTCTGGCGGGGAAAAAGTTTTTCTCCTTCCTAGATGGGTTTATCGGGTACAATCAGATTCAAATCAGTTCAGAAGACCAAGATAAGACCATTTTCACTTGTCCTTGGGGTACCTTTGCATACCGGGTCCTTCCTTTTGGTTTTTGCAATGCTCCAACCACTTTCCAGAGAGCAGTATTGAGTATATTTTATGAACTGGTCCATGATGCGGTGGAAATATATATGGATGATTTTACTCCTTATGGTTCTAACTTTCAAGAAGCTTTATCTAACTTAGGGGATGTTTTGGACAAGTGCATTGAAATGAACCTGTCCCTCAGTATGGAAAAATGTGAATTTTTTATGACTGAAGGGACCGTGCTAGGTCATGCAATATCTCAACAATGATTGCAGGTGGACCCCAACAAAATTTCCATCATCCAAAGGATCCTACCTCCTCAAAAGGTGAGAGATGTCCAAAGCTTCCTAGGCTTATAAGGATATTACAAAAGATTCATTAAAGATTTCAGTAAGTTAGCCTCTCTGTTGTTTGGTCTTTTTGGAAAAGATGTCGAGTTCATATGGACTGAAAACTATCAAGAAGCCCTAGATACCTTGAAAAGCAAACTTGTGATTGCCCCAATTTTGAGAGGCCCAAACTTTGCCTTACCATTCAACATTCACACAAATGCCTCGAACAAAGCAATAGGAGCAACCTTGGGAAAAATTGATGAAAAGTTACCTTATGCCATATACTTTATAAGTAAAAATTTGTCAAAGGAAGAGTTAAATTACACGGTCACCGAGAAGGAACTCCTAGCTGTAATAAGTTTAGACATTACATCACAGGCTATCAAACCTTTGTACACACCGATCATGCTACAATTAGGTATTTAAAGAATAAACCAGATGTAAATGCTCACATTATTAGATGGTTGCTTTTACTGCAACAGTTTGATTTAACCATTGTTGATAAGCTTGGTAAAGAAAATGTTGTTGCTGAATTTTTGTTTAGAGTAAATTTTCCTATAGGTGAGGAAGGAATGGTGGATGATCAAATGCCAGATGAGCATCTATTTTCTATCTCATTACTCTCTCCATGGTTTGCTGATATAGCAAATTACTTGGTTTCAGCACAACTCCCACCACACCTGTCCTCAAAAGAGAAGAGCAAGATCGTGAGGAAAAGCGCCCCTTTCACTTGGATTGGGGGTAATCTCTTCAAACTTGGCGCAGATTAGATCTTGAGAAGATGTTTAAGGGAGGAGGAAGTTTTTGACATTCTCCTAACCTGTCATGATGGGCCTTGTGGAGGCCATTTTGCAGTAAAAAGGATTGCCTTAAAAATCTTGCAAGCATGTTACTATTGGCCCACGCTTCATCAAGATGTGAAGAGATATACCAGCCAATGCGATCGGTGCCAAAGGATGGGGAAACCTACTCCAACGGATGAGATGCCCATGCAACCTCAAGTGACTTTTGATCCTTTTGAGAAGTGGGGCATGGACTTTGTGGGTCCTATCAACCCTCCAAAACAGTGGCAATACATCATTGTGTGCACTGATTATCTGACAAAATGGGAAGAGGTAAAAGCAATCAAGGAAGCAACAGAGGAAAAAGTAGCTGAGTTTTTAAGAGAGAACATATTCTATAAGTTTGGGTATCCAAGAGAACTGGTTACAGATCAAGGCAGTCAGTTCACTTCCAACTTGATTGAAGACCTGCTCACACATCATGAAATCAAGCACAGGACTTCCACCCCTTACCATCCACAAGCCAATGGGCAGGTGGAAGTCATTAACAAAGCTTTGGAAGGAATTCTGACCAAGGTAGTGAGCAACAATAGAAAAGATTAGGCGGATAGACTAGTTGAGGCCACCTAGGCCTACAACACAACATGGAAGACCACCACAGGGTTCACACCCTATGAATTGGTCTATGGGAGGAAGGCTTTACTGTCAATAGAATTTGAATACAATACACTAAGGATGGCAGCTTAGCTAGACCTAGACCTTAGTCATGCTTAGAGGGAAAAGCTACTCCAGCTCAATGGATTGGATGAACAAAGACTGCAGGCCCTTCTCCACATAGAGGTAGTTCAGCTTCAAAGGAAAATATGGCATGATCAAAATATTAGAGAGAAGAAATTTCAAGAGGGAGATTGGGCACTGCTCTATGAATTAAGGTATAAAGAATTCAAAGGCAAGCTGAGGACAAGATGGTTGGGACCCTACACTGTGGAAAAATGCAATGACAATGCTTCGGTTATGATCACAATCATTGATGAGGAAGCCATCCCCATGCTTGTTAATGGACATAGGTTGAAAATTTACAAGAAACCCCTCTCCAAGCAAGAGTTCATTAAAGATATGAATAAGACAATGTTGGTAGTGGAGAAGGTCTCAACCTCCACTCCACCCACTCACTAAAGAAGCAGAAAAAAAGAAAAATAATAAGGGATCAAGTGAAAACCTCCATGAGGCATTTGAGTCCCATCATTGGGTTGAAAACCTCTTTTGAGGCGGCCTAGTGATGACAAAAAAAAAAGAGAGAATAAGATCCCTAGGTGAAAACCTCCCTTGGAGGCACCCAGGGCATGAAATTAGGGTGAAAACCTCCTTGAGATGCCCTAGTTGTCTTTCAAAAAAAAAAAAAGAGAGAGAAAAACAGAAAAAATAGAGAAAAAGGAAGAGGAAATTGACTTTTAAAATGCATTGCAAGTTACAGGTGGACCACAGGAAGCAAGAGAAGATTGCCACAAAGCCTATTTCACCTCCTCCATACTCTTCTCAATCATTTCCAACCTTTCTTCCACCTCACTGTGTGTTTTTTTCGAACACCGTGTATCCTATAGGAGGCCCTGTGTGTTCTATAGGTGGCTCCTGTAGAAATAACAAAGAGATCGAAATGGATTTTAAAAATAGTTTGAGGAGCTGGGAAGTTTCATAAAGAGCATGTAGGCCCTCTTGCAGCTATCCACCCTCCTGGCCATCCATCCCACGCCTGCACCACCTCATTATCATGGATTTCTTCCCTTCCTACAAAAAAAAATTAGAAACCAGTTTTTTAGAAAAAAACAAAGAAATAAAAAGAAAAACACCTCCAAAGCTCACTTGCAGCTTACCAAATACCTCTCCATAACCATCAACATCTCTGGTAGCATCCTCACAGCTGCCAGCACAAGAATCAGCTAAAATTTTTAAAGGGAGAAGCATCTACAGGAGTTCCTGTACAATTTCCTGTAGCAGTTGATCCCCTTAAAATCAAGCCACAACAACTAAATAGGTGCAGCCATAGGATTGAAGAGGATGTTTGAAGCAGATCCAGCCAGAGGGTACCTGCACAAAGCAAAAAAGCCACACATTAGGGAGCATAAAACATACAACAGAGGAGATACAACCATGCTGCCACTGAAATACGAGCATGTAGCAGCAAAGGAACCAAAATGCACCACAACACGAACATTTGACTTGCAGGTAAGTGTCTAACCCTCTCCTTTGTTGCATCTGTGTAATTGAAAATATGCATAAGTGAATGAGATGGTTGGGGTTGAACGATAAAGGTGGCTAGTTAACTGGCCACCCTCATCCAGTTGACTGCGCTCATTCGGAGATGCCACCACACGTGTGCCTAGTCATCTCACAAAAAATCCAAAGGACAGGTAGTGGAGGTTATACAAACTCTGATGAACTTCGATGCAACGATGGGAAGTGATTGTGGGAAAGAGTCATGAAGAGCCATGACGATAGAGCAATGGGGACCAAAAGTCCAAATCTGGAAATGTACCTTTCTTCCAGCTCACCCCATCACAAGAAATATCTCAAAGAAGACATAAGTATTCCTCCTCGAAACTCCTTCACCACCTTTTCTTCCATTTTGTCCTTGTCAACTTAGCTGCAACAAGCTCTATACCACCTCCATAGCCTCAAAAAAATCGTTCTCTATCGATTTCAGCCACCCTTCTACTATCAGAGTCCTATAGGAGCAGTAGCAAGTTCTACAGGAACGGGTTCTACAGGAGCACCTACAGCCAGTTCTATAGGAGGGACAGTAAGCAATTTTTAAGGAAGAAACACGGGGTTTTTGCTCAAATTCTGGCTTAAAGAGGTAGGATCTGTACAGACCCACCTTGAATATTAATATGTGCAAGAAATGATACAATTTTAAGGAAGAATTAAGCCTGTAGAAGAGAGGAATTCCATAAAAACATTTCTGCCTGTTTTCTTAAAAAAAAAAAACACAGTTTTTCTCTGTTTCCTGTGTCTTCAAAATTTTTTGTCTCCATCTCTACCTGGGGTGTTCCAAAAGGGTATAAACAAAATGACAAGGAGGTTCATGAGGAAGGAACCCACAAATTCAGTTAGGCTCCATGAACATCCCGAGGTGGTAGCCATTTTCACCAGAGCAAATTGGATACCATTTTTCGAAAAATTTCGAGGGTTTGATGAAGAAGTGGCTCAGGAGTTTTCCCTTGCTTTAGTACCTCACTCAAAGACCCATGCCACTGTTACTTTCAGATCTCTCACCATGGAAATCACCCCAGAATATATCAGTAGAGTTACCAACCTTCCCCTTGGATTACCTTGGAGCAAAGATGAAAAGCCAATGGGACAAGTTGCCAAGAAAACCTTCTTCCAACCAGATGAACATCCCGTAGAAGACAAAAATGGAATTAGAAGAACAGGCATACCTTATCCTTTGGATGAGGTTAGTTACCAAATCATCAAGTATATTTCCTGTGAAGGGAGGTATAGCATAGTTTATGGCTACCATTTTAGACTTCGCCATGAGCTGCGATATGGCATGGACACTCCCACACCCAAAAAACTTAGCATCCCCTATTTTCTCTTGTAGTCCCTTATAGACTCCAGCATTAATTTAAAGGCAGGAGGTCCATATCAATTGGATCACCATGGGTTAATTAAACTATTAGTGGAAGAAGCCCTCCACACCTTCACAATCCCCATAACATGGGAAATGTTCAGAAATATGAAAAGAGAAGATGATATAAAGGCCCTCACATATGACCACAATCCTTCTGAAAGTGAGGGGGAGGAACAAAAAGGAGAAGAAGGGGAGGAAACTGAGGAGGAAACAAAGGAGGAAGACACCAAAATAGAGAAGGAGGAAACTAAACTAGAGGAGGAAGAAACCAAAATAGAGCAAGAAGAAACAAAACCAGTAGAGACAGAGAAGACAAAAGGAGAGGAAAAAGGGGTAGAAAAGATAGAAGGGTCTCCTGAGACCCTAAAAATAGAGGCAACAACTACTCTTGCTACCCTCAGCACCCCTGTTAAACCCAAACAAAAGAGGAAGAGGCGAACACTAATGTACTTCAGGGCTCAGAAAAGCACAAGGATAAAAATGGGAAAACCACAACCATCTTCAGCAGTACCTATTGTAGTTGATGATTCACCCACTATCAAAGGGGAAGAATCTTCCTCTAAAACCCCCATCACATATGAAAGAGGAAGTCCCAGATATTCCACTTGGAATGAAAGAGTGCAACTACAGGACTAAAAAACAACTCTACAGGAAGCACAGACTGTTCTACAGGAGACCCTAACTAAGCTGCAGGAGACTGAAAAACTTGAGAAAAGGGTAGAAGAATAGACAAAGGGGAATAAGGAAACAACAGAGACCCAATAACCTGACCCCTAGCCTAGTATGGGCTCTTACTACAATCTTCTTTAGGGGGAAATTCATTCCATAGAAATTTGTAGTCCCACTTTCTTTGAGCTGGAGAAAGAAAGAATAAGGAGCCATAGATGGATGCAAATTGCCAAATCCAAGGGGGTAGAGGATATTGGCCACATGGAGAACTAGCTTAGAGAGATGGACAGGGAATTAAGTGATGTATGACATAGAGAGGCAATCAGAAGAACACACTCGGAAACAGAAAATGAGTTGCTAAGAAAACAACTACAAGAAAAGGAGACACAATTGGCATGCATGGCCAGCTGGTCTATGGAGGCGCTACAGTGCAGGACACCAACAAAATCATATGGAGTATACCTCAAAGACCAATGGTTGCAGTTTCAGATCAAGACTTTGGCACAGAGAGGCACCATGCCTTTCCAAGATTATAAACAGTTTACAGACCTATGTGACCAAATTTCAATAGAAGACAAGGCAAAGATAGCAGAGTTCTATTTTCATAACATGGTCCTCACTGATATGAACCTATGGGACCCAAATGCTAGGCTAGGGGGCTTGCAACTGATGGCCATGGCATCATGGATGAATCATGAGGAGAAAAGGGTAACAGAAATAAAAAAGATGGAAAAAGAGCAAAATGAACCCTTAATGATCAGAGCTGAGCCATCAGACCCCATGGCTCTCAATAGTGTCCACCAACTGCTTGCAAATAATCCTCAAAGTGCCCCTAAGTATATCAATGGGCAGGCTCAGACCATTGCAAATTTTGAGGACATGGAAAGATTACTTGGGGAAGACTGTATTCATGCTTGTATGAGGAGGTGGAACACTCTCCCACACAGTCTACAAATTAGGGAGTATCACTCCCCAACAAGGATGAAAGAAGCATTAAGGAGAGTGCCACTGTACAAGCGCTCTATGCAGAGTTTGAAGGCCAATTGGATTGGCCTTAAATTGAGTCCCCCACTGTTGCTAGGCCTACTGGAAGGTGGAAAAGAGGAAGAAGAACAACAACAGTGGGAAGAGGTGGATAGAAAGGGAGGATTCCATGACAAAGAAGAGGGCTTCACATCAGAAGCATGGTATGTCAGGGAGGCCATTAGGGCCATCAAAGATGAGGAGATGGACTAGTTTCTCAAAGGATGAACAACGCATTCAGTAGGGGGTGATGATGAGCCTCGTAAATGGGTAATTATGTGGGCTCATTTTGCCTCCTAACTTAGCTTAATCCACCATTCTCATTAGTTTGTTGCATTTTTTTGATTATATTTACGCTAATAGAGTGAGTTGGGTTGGTCATTATGCTTCGAAGTTTAATGTATGCTTAATGCAGATTTTTGGTCAATTTTGGAGGCAAAGTCAAAGATTCAATGAACATTTGGCAGCAAATATTCGAAGAAAACAAGGGAGAGGATTTATAGGAGGGTATTTCCTCATTTATGACTCCCTACTTCGAGTTCTCCTTCAGAAATCTTAGATCACAAGCAGCCACATCAATGTGCCAAGGAGGTAGCCGAGCAAGTGGAGTATAACTGCTGTCTATCTCAAGTTTTGGGAGCCAAGCCTCCCTGATTTTAAGGGAGCTGTTGGGAGCTCCAATTGTAGAAGTATAGAGGCCTAGGGCCTCATTATTTTGTTGGATGTTAGTCAAATTTTTTCACTTTTGTTGCAGTTTTGCTTTGCTCAACTTCGAGCTTACTTTTGCAGACAGTTTCATGTAATCTTACTGTTATTTTGATAACGAAGATGAGATTGTTTCTGAGCTAGTGCTGAGTTACCTCAGAGGGCTGAAGCTCTTGGGTTAGGGCCCAATCCAATTAGCCAATCACCTCTTATTTTGTATTTATATGCTTTGTTTCAGTTTAAGAATGAGTTGCTGATAGATAGATTTCTTTCTTAGTTAAGAATAGGTTGCTTTTGGTGATTTGAAGGGTTGTTTTCATTTTAGTTTGTTGTAGTAGGTTGAATAGTGATAAAAAAAGATACAAAAAGGGCCATCAATAGAGCTTTGGCCTCCTTTCTCCCCTTTGGGACCATGAACTAAGGCCAAGACCCTATTGCTGCTACAAAAAAAACAGATTTTCCTTTGCCATATGATTTCTTGTGTTGCAACTTGTTAAAAGGTTCATGCTTTGCTATAGATCTATTTCACCATGTTCATTTCTGTCTTTACAATAAATTTCCTTCTATTTTTTCTTTCCATATAGCATTGTTCAACATTTACTTTCCTAGATCAAAATTTATACTAGATTGATGAACAATTCTGTTTTTTTAGTGTAGCTAGTTGCTTTGCTTGCTTAGTTTCAGTGCTTGATCTTCAGTTCTCTTGTAGTACATCTCTACTCAAAAAATAATTCAACCAATTAGACATCACCATCTCTCTTTGATCCATGTTCCACAAGTCATCTGAAGTCCCTCACAAATATGCCTTAATTTTCTACACTTTTTCTCGTGAACTTTCCTCTTTTTCCTTGAACAAGTCCAACCATCTTTCTATTCCCTAATCCTCCTTGATGAACCTTAGACACTTTAACACATCCTCCTAGCCACCACCTACCATTTCCACCCATTTTCCACCTTCAAAACCTCTAAAACAACTCTCGGCATCCTCTTGTAGACCTCCTGTAGATCCCCTGCAACGTCCTGTAGATCCCTTGCAGCGTCCTGTAGGTGCCTTTTTGAAGTCCGATTGCAGGAAAAGCCTCCAGAAGGCCACTTGGGACCTCCTAGGACCCATCCACACCTCCCTACACCTTCGAAAACTCCAAAGTCGCCCTCCATCACCACCTAATCACTGCCACATTCATAAACAAATAAATTACATGCATGACAATTTCACCTAAAGATACATAAAAATCCAAAAATATGGTTTTTTTTCTCATTTTCTTCTAGAAATAGCTTGAGTAGATGTTGTTTACTTCCTAAGTAGGTAATGGCATTAATTTTGTGGTTTTTCCTCTCTCGTTCTGCAAAAGTAGGATTAGTTGGTTAATTAAGGTTTGCTAGGGTTACTTCACATTTCAGTTTTCTTTCACTTTCTGCAAGTAGAGTAGCCTCTGTAGGTTAAGCTTTCCTTTCTTTCATCACATATAAAGCTTCTTCTGGAATTCATAGAAGTTGGCTTGAGCTCCTAGTGATCTTGCACTAGTTGACCAAGTGACAGCCTGCAGTAAGAACTAGTACTTGTGCATACAACATCGTTGCTTCCAAGTTTGTTACGAACTACCGGGTTGATAAAAAATAAAGTAGGAAGCCCAGGAGTTGTAGCATTATTACTGCAATACTGGTGCTCACCACTGGATGACAAATATTCAATATTGGGTTTTTCTTGGAATTGATCATGTTCATATTCTGGATATGATTCAAAATTTTCCATTGTATTCAAGATTTGACTATAAATAATAAAGAGAGGTTGAATGTCATTTTCATCATCAATCCATTCTTTGTCATCTATATCTATGATTGTTCTTGCTGGAGGATATAGAGTGAATTTCTTTGTTGAATTCCCATCAGAAATATACATGTCACCAGATTTACAGCGAATGAAAGCATCAGCTGTGGCCAGCCAAGGTCTTCCTAATATAAGTGGATGTCCTTCTAAATTGTTCTTGGGGGTTAAGATCATAAAATCAACAAGATATTCCCAAGAATCTAAGGACACTGAGGTATCTTCTAACACACCATCTGGTTTGAATACAGATCTATATGCTAATTGCAATAATGTAGGTGTTTAAAGAAGATTAGGAAGCTTGAGCTGTTCCATGGTTTGTTTTCTCATGATGTTTATAGCTGCTCCTAAATCAATCAATGTATTCGGAATTTCAACTCCATTGATTAGTGTTTTCACAATTGGACTTCTTCGATCTACATATTTTTGTATGGCAATTTTTCCCATCATTATGTCTGCTATTTTTCGTACCAGGTGAATTCTTTTTGTTTCTTTTTCTTTTCTTCTTGGTTTCTTTATGCGCAACTCCTTTATTGTTTTATCTAGGATTGGAATCTACTTAATGGCTTGTAACAAAGGGATATTGATACATACATTTTTCAATTCATCTAGAAAATCATAATTAGGCAACACAATATACTTTTCTACCCCTTTATCAACTTGTTATCTTTCAGGAAAAGGAGGTGCAAAAGTAGATACTGGTTTCTAAATGATAGGAGTTTATTTCATCAGTTCTTTTTGGTTTTCATTTTCAGTGTTTTGGTTTTGGAGAGATGTTCCTTCAAAACTTTTATTGGGCTGTAGAGAATCTTCCTCAGAATTGTCTTGGACCTGAATAACTACAGAAGGATTTTCCTTTTCTAATATCCTACCAGATCTTAGTTGAACATCATTGAGATCTAGAGGAGTGATCATATAAGTTGGAAATTGTTGTCCTTCCACCATGTAAGTATTTTGAGGATTTTTATTGTTGGTGTTTGGTAATGGTTGGGTAGGTAGCTGATTTGGTCTTTTCTGAAATGGTAGTAAGAGTTGAGGATTTTGGTTTTGAATTTGAGGTTGCTGGTTTTGTTGTGGGAATGGTAGTGAAAGTTGAGGGTTTTGATTTTGAAGTTGTGGCTGCTGATTTTGTTGTGGAATTTGTGGGATAGAATAATTCTGATATGATGGAGGATATTGATAATATTGAGAAAATCTTCCATCAGGATTTTGTATTCCTTGAGCCCAAGGTTGAGATTAAGATTGAGGTTGAGGTTGAGGGCAAGGTTGCTGCTAAGAATTCGAATTTGGTGGGGGCTGTGGATACATTTGATTGTTAAATACCTGATTTTGTGGCCCCAACCAAGGTCTTCTAGAGACAAAGAAAAGAGATTCTACTGAATTTGGAATTGTTTCTTCCTGAAAAACAACCTTAAGACTTGGAATTGAAGGACAACCCTTGGTCTCATGGTTTTTTGAACAAATCACACAAGTTTCTATGATTTTTGCATCCAAAGGACATTCTCTTAAAGGGTTTTGTTTTGTTTTGTTTTTTGTTTTTTGTTTTTTGTTTTTTTTGTTCTTTTGTTATTTTGTTTTTTTTGTTTTTTGTTTTTTGTTTTTTGTTTTTGTTTTTTTTGTTTTTGTTGTTGTTGTTGTTGTTGTTGTTGTTTTTTTTTTTCTTTTTGATTCTGCATTTGGGACAGAAAACAACTAAAGATCCAGCCTTAGTTTTCTACTTGTTTTGTAGCTTAACGGTGTCTATTTGCTCACTAAGGCTCCTAAGAATATCTGTTTTGAATTCATCAAGAGTATTCCCAATTTCTGCCCTACTCATTGATCCAGTTGTAGATTTGTTTACTCTAGCAAGAGAAGTATCTCTTGGACCTTTCCTAGTTTTAGATTTCCTTCTTGAGAGATGAACACATAATTCTTGTATGTCACTTAATGGAAATTGAGATATATCTCCCTTCCACATCATGTTAAGGATATTTATCCACTCATCTCTAATGGATTTTAATAGAAGAGCTTTTAAGGTATCTTCATCTAAATTATCCATTTTTTCTCTTTTCAAGTTATAGTTGAATCTCTCAATTAAATCCTCTAAATTTTCATCCTCTCTTTGCATCATTTTGAACACTTCATCCTTGTGATTGGTAGGCATGCAATAATCAAAATACCTGTCTAAAAACACTTTCTTCATGTCATTCCATCTTCTAATGGACTGAGTGACCAACCCCATGAGCCACTTCAAAGCAGCTCCTTTCAATGTTGAAGGAAACAACTTAAGTTTTTGAGAGTCTTCTAAGTAATCATAGGTTTTGCACAAGACTTCAAATTCAAATAAAAATGTTTCAAGATCTTCACTTTTTAACCCATGGAAATTTGGGAGGACAGACAGTGAGATATTTTTCATTGTGGCATTTGTTTCTTCATCAACTATAGGGAATCCAAAAGAATTATATATTCCCCTATTTCCTCTCCCTCCTCCATTATTTCCTCTACCTCTTCCTCTACGCCCTCCTTCAAACAGTGTGAATTCTCCATCCTCTCCTTCTTCTGCCATTATAGTTTCTTCAGGGTTAGTATAAGATTCAAATTGTGAGGTTAATTTCTCTTCCTGCAGTTCGTTTATTAATGGTATGTGGGAGAGAGGTTCTACTTCTTCTTCCTCAATAGGTATTTTTAATTATTCAAATAAAATATGCTCCCTTGTGGAGGTGAAAAAGGCTACTCCTTTTGTTGGAGATCCAAGATTTTCCTCCTCTAGGACTGCCTCAGTAGATGAAGTAGGAGATCCTCTTGATTGAATTTCTGACCTTAGAACTTTAGGAGTTCTATGGCTAGGAGTATGGGCTTGAGATGGAGGTATATCTCTTCTTATTCTTGGTGGAGTAGGTGGTGTTGTAGGGATTGAACCCCTACCTCTAGCTATATATCTACCTGTAGAGTCTCTTTCTTTACGCATATCAATTTTTTTTTTGAATGTAAGAGATAAGGTTACCTAATTACACTTCCTCGACAATGGTGCCAAAATGTTTAGTCAATTTAGGGTCCTAAATTGCTTGCATAAATTATCAACTGAGGTTTGTAAGCTGATGAAGTGTAGTGCACTATATGTGCTTAGTTAACCCTTCTTACTTCTTTGTTTTGTATTTTTATATTGTTTTGGGGGTTTCTGTTCTTTGATTCCTAATGATGTACAATCTGAACATTGAGAAACTAAATCTAAGCTTCCTAAAGGTGAACCAAGCACTGAAACTAGTCAAAATCTAATCTAAAGAAAGGAAAAAAACAGAGCATCTATCCTATCTCGTCATTAACCTTAAGTCATAAATCTATTTCTTAGAATTAAAGGCGAAGTTGTAATGCATGTTGAAATAAATACAGAGAATGAAATCAACTGAAGTACTTCTAGTTACTCTAACCTTCAATTTTGAAAGATAACCTTCTTGAGATGGAATACAATCAACTTTCTGTGCTTTATGATCTAGAGAACTAAGTGAAATCTGCATAAGGTAACTGATTGATTTCAACCATTGTGTGAAGTGAATGTTTAACCATTTAGTTTAGGATGAGTACCAACTTGAAATGGTGATAAAAAAACATTCATTAACACAATGAATTGACAAATCTGTCCTAGAAAATAAATATCAAAACAATGAGTAAGCTAGACAACAGTGCGTTCTCATTGTTCCAACCTTACTCTATTTAGAAACAAAATCATTTCCTTTCATGAAATGTGTTGGAAAAACAAGACTGTACCATTGAGTTTTAACATTATGCTATTGATCAAAACTAAAAGAAATCAACCTAAGTTAGAAATACTGCTAAAAGCAAATAATGAAATTAAAACTAAACAAAAAATGAATGGAAAGAAAACCTCCTTCAGTGCAGGGGCCCTTTGCAACTAACTGGGTTGAACTGCTAACTAATTGAAAATTCTCTCTTAAACGATCATTGGTCAACACATGATTTATATTATAGAAAGGAATGAAGTCCAAAAATACAGAGCTGAAATTCTGAACTTAATACATAAAATTCTTCGAACCTCCCTCGGTTCTGTACATCCAGTATTTAAAAGGAAATAATCATAACTGTCTTTGAGGAAAACTAGCTACAGGTGTCCTATATGTATTACAATAGGACTACATAAACGTTTGATCAGCTACATGTGACTTAAATTTGAGTGAGATGTTTGCAATAGAACTGTTAACACAGGTGGCTGATCTGAGTTAATGCTTGCAACAAAACTGTTAGATTTATTGATTAACCACGATCTGGGTATCATATGTTTGACTCCATCTTTGACTATGATCTTGAGCTTGCTTTCTTATCGATCTGGGTTGAGTGACTAGGATAGAATCCATGTGGAGACGATTATAGAGATGCCCATGTGGTCGGATTCTTCATTTGACACCTGGAACCTACCAAACCATGGAAGTAGCTACGAAATACACAGTTAGCTTCAGAATAGGCTATTTTTGTAGCTAATTTGAAAAAAATTATTCAAATAGAAAAAACATAAAAATATAACATGTCAATCATTTAATGTCTTCCTTAAGACAAAGCCTATCATTTATCATTGATGGGGATCTGTAATCTTATGGAAAAACAAGGGAAAGAAGTGAGAAAATCTATCAAGGAGAGGGTAATTATGAGATTCAACAATAACCAGAAGAATAAGAATCAATGCACATGAAATAGAGAAAATACTCAGGGGAAAGCCTCAGCTAAAATCCCCACTATTTATATTATCATAAAAGGTGGAAATACATCAGAATTATACAAAGCCTTCGCTCCCATAGCTAGCCATCTCTCAGTACAATCCTCCTAGATGCTCACAAGCAAACAAAGCTTCTCACAAGCCTTCTCCTTTTCCCTCCAAGATCCTATTTCCTTGCGCAGTTTCTCCTAGGTGATCCTCCTGTTAACAAGTGGAAGAATGATCACTCACACTGATCCTACACCCTGTCAGAACTACACAATTCTCAAGGAACCTTACCTTGATTGCATGGATGAGTTTCCTTTATAGGAAACACATGCAATTGATAGTAACTTGTCCTTGACAATTAACTCAACTGGGTCTTTCTTAAAATAGACATGCATGAGTTTCTGATGAGACAATCTTCAGTTATCTCGAGTACACTTGTTGAGTGCATGCATGCATCAACTGACTGATAACTCACAATTAGTTCCTCAAACAGTTTGGAACTAATTTAACTGGGCTTAACTCAATAAACTGAGTTAACTAATTACAACTCAAATACAACTCAATCTTATCTCCTTAATTAAGGGATAATCTCCTTAATTTAAGGGATAACTGTTGCATGACTGTAGAAATAATTCTAACTTGAATTTCTCCAACTAATTAATCCATAATGAATTAATCAATTATTTCCAAGCAGCTGGTGAGACTAAATTCGAATTTAATTCACAATTTTAATTCAATGAAGAATTAAAATTGGAATATTCTGGATTCTATTTTTATCATTTCTTGTTGCTATTTTCAACACTCCCTCTCAACAAGAAAGGAATTCAACTCGATCCCGAACCTGAACCTTTGGAATTTTCTGCGTGCAACACTTCTCTCTAGCGTTGTTGCTCCAACAACTCCAAAAAAAAAAAAAAAAAACATCCAACCTGAATCAGAATGATGCCTTTGCCATCAAATTATCTGACTACTATTACCTCTGTCGACTGAAAACTCTGCGCTTATGCTGACTCAACCTTTCTACATTGTTTTCAATCCTTCTCTATGCTATTTAGTATCTAACTCTTCTAGCCTTTGTCATTTTGATCTCTGGCTGCATAAATCCCACTGATTCCTCCCGCTACTATGCACTGTGGGCTCCCATAGCAAGGTACAATCCATGACATAAAACCTCTCAATGGACCCTGCAAAATTTCAACCTTCTTGGGACTATCACTTCACATCACCCCACCTCACACTTGGAGGTATGGCTGCATGTGATCCATCTTCTGACTTTAATTATGGCTCCTCCACCATTGCCTGAGACTTCTTCTAGGACTGCATGTTAAGAGGTAATGTACTCTCCCTCTCAACCACCAAGTCTCTAACATTTGCCTTGTTCCTCAAGGCTTTGCATGCATCTTGAACCTCAAGAGCCTACAGGTTCTTGAATCGTGAACCGATTTGTTTCACTCGTCTCGTGGATGTGTCTAAGGAAAACCTTTCCCTTACTAAATACAACACCATAGCCTTTGTCCTCCAACATTGCGACCGATACCAAGTTCTTCTTTAGTCCAGGAACATACTTCAAATCAGTCAAGGTGATAGGGGATCCATGCTCCCTCTGAAAAGCAACTGTGCCCACTCCTGAAACACTAAAGTTTTCATTGTCACCCATATCTATGTGAATCTTGAGGTATTTCTCCTCCAAGGTACTGAATAAACTTTTATCGCCGGTCATGTGGAATGAGGCTCCACTGTCAAGATACCAACCACAACCCATCATGATGACACCATGCATGCAATGAGGGTAAAGTCCATTTCGAACTGAGAGGCTAATGCCTCACCTTCTGATCCATCCCAGGATCCCTTATTGGACTTCTTCGATGGGAAATTAGTCACATAATGTCCCATATCGTGACAATTAAAGCATCTCACTTTAGACTTGTCACCCTTCTTCCCTCCATGAGAAGAATTCGATTCAAAATGGGATGCCTTCCCCTTCCCTTACCTTGTCTTACTTGATAAGGCCAGATTTTCTACATCATGATCCTTGGATGAAGAACCATCTCGAGTGCTCCTCCTCATCTCCTCCTGCATGAGATCCGACCACAGTCGTTCCCAATCTGACAGTTTCTCCTTTCCATTCATAGAGTCCTGGTAGCTATTCCAGCTCTTTGGAAGGCCAAGGAGAGCGAGGCTCACCATATCATAATCGGCAGTAGTTATTCCCACACTACCAAGCTCATCTTTGCAAGTGGTGAGCTTACTCAGATATGTGGAAATAGTATCACCGTTCTCCATCTTGATTCTTTGAAGCTTATCCTTGAGTTCCAATTTCCTCTGGTCGCTACTGTTATAGTAGATGTCCTTTAATGTATTCCTTATATGGACCATGATACTTTGGTGATAATTTATTATCCTTCTTAGATTTCTTGAGGGAAATTTTTTTATATGGTTGTAGCTGTAGAAATACCCAGTCACCTACATCAAAACTTCTTTCGCTGCGATGTTGATCTGCCTGTTGTTTCATTTTATTTTGTGCCAAATGAGGTTGTCCTTTAAGGGTTGGAGAACTTGTTGTTGATGCTTGATGTGATATTCTACTTCTTGAACCTTAGGATTTCTCTTAAATATGATGTGATGGACGTGGATGATATTCATAAAGTGCCATAAATGGGGTCATTTTTTGCTGCAGTATGGAAGGAAGTGTTATACCACCATTCATCCAAAGGCAACCATTTGACCCATTGTGTTTGTTTATCAGATACAAAGCAACGAATATATCCTTCCAAACATTTTTTTACTATCTCAGTTTTCCCATCAGATTGAGGATGATCAGGTGAGCTATGATCTAACTAAGTACCAAGACAAGAAAATAATTCTGTCCAAAAATTTCTAGTGAAAATGGGATCTATGTCGCTTACAATAATATTTGGGTTTCCATGTACCTTTTGAATTGTTTCCATAAATGCAGTAGAAAATCTACTGAATTTAAATGGATGAGATAATGCACAAAAGTGTGCATACTTGGTAAGTCTATCAACTTCCACCATGATGACACTCTTTCCTTCAAACTTGGGTAAACATGTGATAAAATCCATTGAAACCTCCCCCAACGTTGGCTTGCAATGGATAAATGTTGTAATAGACCTAGGGTCTTAATTGTTTCAAATTTATTTTGTTGGAAAACTAAATATTTCGCCACAAACTCTTGAATATCCGATTTAAGGCCATCCCAGAAAATTCCTTATTAACCATGTGGTAAGTTTTTAAAATTCTGGAGTGCCCTCCTAAGGGATAGGTGTGCAATTCCATAGGAATATTTTGTTTGAGTTGGGAATTCTTACATAGGTATAAGAGATCTTTTTACCATAATGAATCATTTTTCCAGCTAAATGTATAAGATGTACTAGGATCTTGTTGTAACTTTTGAATGCGTGCAAAACTTCATCATTCTTCCATTCATCCCTTGCTTCATTTATTCAATTTGGTTGGATAATAGAAATGGCGAAAGAAATTCTTCCACATCCTCATCCTTTCTTGAGAGTGCATCTACCACAAAATTTTGCTTCTGTTTTTTGTAAAGATTTTCAAAGTCATAACCCAACATCTTTGTGACTCATTTTTATTGCTCTTTTGAAGATAATATTTGTTCTAAAAAGTATTTAAGACTATCATGATCCTTTTTTACCTTGAAGTGTCTTCCCATTAGGTAGGGTCGCAATTTATTAAGTGCATGTAGTATTTCCAACATTTCCTTCTATTGATGGCCCGAAAATCGCTGCCACAACATTGGGGGATAACCTCCCGGTTCGGACCTTAGTACAACTCCTTTTCTGTTTGGGATGGTGGCTCCGACTGGAGATAACGGGACCAGTTTCCTGATAATAAAATAAAAGGGATGGATGGGTGATGAATAGTTTGTTTAAGTGATAGGCGACTAGCTTATTCTATGGACAGAAATAGGGAAACTAATACTAATCCTGGGAACAACTTATTCATTCGGAATGCAGCGTTAAATAACCTTTATCTATCTAACAGGCATGTAGATGACTCTGTAAAATAAATAAGAGACATTCAATCATTCAAAGATTACTTCATATGAATAGTCACAATGAAGCGATAAACACAAATTACTGCATTCATTGTTTATATCATCGATACATATATACGATTGAAAGGGAAGCATGTGATAAATAACCAATAGTGGAATGTATAAGGAATGCTACGAAAATCACACACATATATATAAGCGATAATAGAAAGAGCAATTTAAACAACAATTCATATAAAAAAAATGAGTACAGATGCAGATAATAGTACCATGTGAGCTGCAGATCAATCCGAAATATCAATCGCTATTCAAAATTCCTTCTTCAACACAGAAATGCTTTTAAACAATGACAGTAGTGCACATTTGCATAAAAACCTTTCTCATTAAATTCAGAATAATTGGTCCAGTTTTCTAAAAAAAATATCCCTGAAGTACAATAGTGCAACTTCAGGGTTTAAGTCATATACAAAACTTTACAACCCTTTCTAAATGCATGAAAGGGTCTATAAATACTACTAAGCTAAAAAAATCTATCAAACAAAATCCTACTAAATTGGTATCAGTAAGTGCGATCTATTTCTCAGGGGTGATCTGGCAATCGGCGATGTGAGTCATGACTCAGGTTGTTTGCCCTTAAACCTGAGCTGGCTTATCGCAAGCATCGGCTCCACTTCTGGTGGTTTGTTGAGGCACAAACTGAATTGGGCGGCGAAGGTGGCATCCTGAATGTCGGGTATAATATGCCCGACAACATCCGTAAGGCATTTCAAGGCGGCTCTTAGGCTGTATGGCTTGATCAAGACGAACCAATAAGCATCCCATGTCAAACTGTTGATTCCAGTGATTAATCTTCCGTTTTTCTCCAGCTCCGGGTAGCATGAGTGCTCCAATATATTTGTCGCTGTTAATTGACCTGGAGTACATTGGGAAATCATATTAGACAAATAAAGTGTATTATTTACTAATTCAACCAAATTTCCAGTGGTTGTTTTGCATTTGGAAATTTCTCTTTCTGCCTTCATTAGTTGCGATTGCCATTCTGTGAATAATATTTCTTTCTGCGATTCCAGAATTCTCGGTAGATTAGTCGCCCGGCCTATTAGGAATCCTGCCATTCTATAAAGTTTGTCAGTGTTTCTTCGGCCTGATCCAAATCGGTCCTTGCTTTTTCTACCTTTTCGCTTATGGATGCTACCAACTCGCACAATGGTTCTGCTTGTGTAATCTGCTGACATAGTAGCTTAACCTGACTAATCAATGCCTTATTTAACTAAAGCGCTTTTGCTTTGAATTCCTCTACCTAAGGGAGCTTTTTCATTTGCTCAATTTGAGTGGTCAATTGAGTGATTGGCTCATCTTTTGCTTTCATTGTTCCCTCAGTTGATATTCTTAATTGCTCCAGTGACACCGATAGCTCCTTTTGCCTTTGGATTGCACCTTCATCAATCCTCTGCTTTTGCTCTTGTAATTGCTTGGTCAGCTGATTATTGTTCTGTTGCTGCACTAGCAATTCTTGCTCTACCTGCTCTGCCTTCTGCTGAACTTCTGATAATCTCGCCTGTAGCGAAGAGATGTCTTGGTCCTTGGCCTTGAATAAACTGCTTACCTCCGATGCTTTATCAATGGTTGTCACTGAATATGCTCTAGCGAATTCCAATAGCTTGGTTAAGTCATCGGAGTGGTCAAATTCCTCTTTCCACACAACATTGCCCGTTACTGTCAATTCAGGGAATGGGGAAGGTTGATCAGCTCTTCTCCTTTTCCTTTGTCACTTTACAACAGCTTTATGCTTAGGGCTATAAAATACATCCAAAGGGGGAATCTCTTCAATTTGCAAAATGATTTCTCCCGTTGGATCTTTAGGAATTATCTCTGTTCCTTTTGATTTGGGTAGGCCGCTGGTTTGGCCCGAAACCGATTTCGATGTCGCTTCTTGTATTTCTCTTTCTTTAGAAACCTCATCATCTTTCGAGCACTCTAGGTTGCAGATAATTGTACCGAATTGCTTCCATTGCTGTAGCAAATTCGGATCAACTAGTATATCATTATTGTTTTTAGAGCTGGTCTCTTCTTGGGCTTTCGCCTGGGTTTCTTGTCGCTACACATTTTCTTGGATTACTTCTTGCCGCTGGCTATGCACTTCCTCCTGCTGCTTTGATGTAGTAGGAGGTGGCGTATTACTTTGTTGTTTAGGCTCGCTTGATCTAGTTGTCGTCGAAATAGTCGCTAACAGGTCTAGACACAGAGTTTGCAACCACTGTTCTCTAATTCTGTTAAATTCGACTAGCCCTTCATCGTTATACACATTTCTAGCAAGCAACTTAACTTGATACAGCGATTCGGCCGATGCAAACAAATCCTCGAATCTGTCTTCTTTGTGCTTGACCTTGGCCAATTTGTCCTGGTCGAGCGCATTGTAAGCGATCTTCCTCGGATCATACTGCCTGCTTGGCAGAGTAGCCAGAGTGAGCAAATTCATTTTCCTAGCTTCCTTCTTTGCATGTTTAATATCATGCAGGGTATAAATGCCAATCTGTAAGGCAAAAGAAGGCCAAACATGGTTTTTCGCTCTTTTTAGGGTCTGAGTAACCCCTTTAGCATTGATTTGATAACCTACTTCCCTGGCAAGTAACTTATCGGGGATGTAAAGTGGCAGCACATGTAGCCTGGCCTGATTGCCAAAACTCTGATGTAGGTGAATTTCTCCTCCCCAAACCAGCTTGCTACTGCAGTCAAATCTACCCCTGCTTGCTCAGAAATCTTTGGGGCAGGTTTATCAAAAATGGAATAATGAATTGGCAACATAAAACCGTTGCAGATTTGATAAAGATGGTGCTTATAATTAGTCTTCCACAATTTTTGATAATATATGTGAATGGGTGTGGGGTCTTGCGACGTCCACCTCCATCCAAGTACAAGAAATTTAGAATTAAAACACAACACATCCATCACATAGGCACTGTAATAGAATGGCGGAATAACCCTTTCTGTGACGCGATAGTTAGACCTGAAATCGAGGATGGCTTTGGCTAACTTGTCAGATAATATAACCGCCCAATCCATGATTTCACCACTACATGCCGCCTCCATTAAGGGGACCATTTCTATGGTAAAATTGGCAGAGTCATGCAATCCCCATAGTCTACACATCATAATTCCAGCATAACAGTAAGGAGAACATAGGGAGTCAACTAAGTACTTACCCGAGGTTTCATGCTTTTGTTTCACTGGGTTCTATCTCCAGCCTCGAATTGGTTCAGACTCGGTCTCGTTCTCTGCTCGAAATTTCTCCAAAAATGCTGCATTATATTTTTTCTCTTCTGCCGGTAGGTGATACATTAGCCTTAGATCTTCGGCTCGAAAAGAACCGAAAATCCTCCCGTCCATAGTGCTAAACAATCTGTTGATAATTGGGATTTCTTGGATTGCCCACCTTACCACATCTGTGTATGGAAGAATTTGCTCCCGGGCCACTATTCTGTGCAGAAAGGAATCGACCAAGTCTTTTAAATTGGCGTCGGATTTACTGGTATTGTCGCATGAGATTTCTACCTTGGTCACCTTCGGCTCTTCTGCTTCAATCAAATTATACGCCCCTTTCCAAGTGGTCCTGGTAAGTCCCAAGCACGTTGTATCTGATATAAGCCCTTTGTTCTTACTGCTCGGATCAACAACAGTTTTCTCCGCGGCTGGCGAAGCAGTAGGCATTGTGGTCTTCTTGGACTTCTTTCCTATCCCACTTTCTTTTGTCTCTATGGAAGAACCTTGCACAGAGCGAAAGATAAGCGTAACACAGGCAACAATAAAATGAATTGAACAGAATGAAGTATATATATCTGGATGCATTCATAGGGATTAATTGACTTAAGGTGGCCTTTGGATCAAATCCGTGGATAGATCGCAAGCCTGTTGTTCTCATTAAATAGTCGTTATGGCCTGTTAATCTCATTAATTCCAATCGCTTCGATTAATGGCCAAATGATTCATTTGAAGCATGCCTTGGGCGATTTGGCGGTTTGAACGCGGATGAGAGGCTTTTCAAATGATATTCCCTTAATTACGAATAAATCATATTAAACTTCCATTTATGACTTTTTCTTTGAAAACTGCGCTTTTTCCCTTTTCACAATCGGGCATCGGGGAAATGCTAAGTTATTACATTGGTTTTGTTTGGAATCCGCAATCGCCGATAGCGATATTGCATCACATCAGGAACGGCTAGGAGGGTCGTTTAGAATGAGGGCATGGTGAGTCGTCGATTGCCGATAGCGATATCGCATCGCATCGGGAGAGGGGGAGCTTATTTGTACTTTATGTGTTATTGCCGATCGCCGATTGCCGATTTCGCATCGCATCGGAGCAAGGGTTGTTACTTATGTTAGTTTATGCTTTTCCCGATATCCGATAGCGATTTCGCGTCGGCGTAAACCAAGCTGTCCTTTAAGTTGTGCTTTCTTTGTCATTGCGATATGTGATCTTGCGATCGCTTTATCGCAATGATAAAGATAAATCATTTTATGTTGTGGTTTTTTGATCGTCCCTTTAATAATGTTTCCTTTTATTCGAGCCTTTTTTTGAAATAGAACTCTAAATTGATACCAATTTTAAACAAAAATTAAAAGGGACCCATTTCACATTATATTTTTAGAATAGTAATGATATGAAATGGGGGGTTGTTGTATGGCACAACAGATGGCTAGCAGAATCACTCTTTGGAGATGTTCCTCGAAGGGGTAAACAACCATATGGGGGTGAATGATCGACCAAAAACTGAGTGGAGGTGATGGTGAGAACACGACCAAGGCTCAAAAGCTGGCGATAAGGCATTCACAATGGTTATTTACCGGTTCATTTTTTAATGAGCTTAAACGTTTGGGGAAACACTTGCTCATGACTTATGTTTATTTTTTAACAAGCTTGAACTATGTGCTAAAACTGCTCATGGAGAGTTTATTTTTTAACGAGCTTGAACTCTGCAACAACATTGCTCACCAGTCATATGATAAGAATGTCTCATTCAAGATGCCATTTTTTATAGAGCTTGCACCTTTTGAAGCATTGCCCCGAATCCTTTCTTTATGCGAGTTACGAAACGACTAGCCTTACGGGTTTAAAGGGTTAGAAGTCCTAAAAATTTAAAAGATAAATAGTTGCTCTTCACTTGCATGCAGAAAGGTTTGCATGCCCCCAAGTATAGCAAAACATTTCCAGGTTACCAAGAAAGTTTCATCCGCGTAGCAGATAAAATGCTTTCTTGGCGATGTCTATCGAAACAGACAAAGGGGAGAGGTGCGACTGCATGCCACTCAGCATAACCTTAACGAATGTATATTATTCTAGTCCAATCCCATTCCTGTGAGGACGGGTATTAGACTAGTCATATATCCCTCAGGGAAATCCACTATATACCTAAGGTTTTCCTGCCGAAACAAACCAGGGTGCATGCCCCCTGGGTTTGAGTCACATCTTCCTGAATCACTCGCGCTCATCAGGTGGACGGACTGGAGATCGATGAGACATTTCTTGCGTGAAAAGACCATTTAGGGATGGCATTTGACTATTTGTGATGTGTGATCCGAGGAATGACATTTGGTCCATGAGCTTGACCATTCTGTCTTCGTGCGGAAAACACATTACTCTAAAGAGTGAGGAGACGATGGCTCCCATACAATAAATATAGTCGCGTCCAAGGAGTAGATTATAATCTAAAGGTCCTTGAACTACCATAATGTTCATGTGAATAGTTTTCCTTCTCAAAGTAATGGGCACATTTGGAAGGATCCGTAAAGGTCGACTGGTTCCCTTGTCGAAGCCTGTCAGATTTCTCATTTTAGGAAAAAGCGATGGCGAACCAAGCTCTTTCCAAGAAGCTGAGGAAAGGATACTCACAGAAGCCCCTTCATCAATAATGGTACCAACCATGACCATTCTGTAAGCTTGTACAATGATTTTGAATGGTACACTACTTGGTAAACAGGGTCTGCCTAGTAGATTCCAGTCGAAGGAAACAACTAGGTTGCTTGGTGGTGGGACCGAAAAGATGGCCAGATAGGACTCTGATGAACTTCCTTCCTGTGGTAAAGAAACGGGAGGACTACCCCCAAGCTCATCAGAGTCGATGTTGATGAAAAGAATTTGAACGGTGTCATTCTCTTTCTCTTCAGTGATGGTATCATTTGAAGATGAACACTCTGGAGGCAAGATCGGGTCAACTGCTGTATCGACCCTTTGACTTTTATCTGGTATGGATTTAGAGGGTTCATTTTCAATGATAGGTGCTTCAGTTGACCATAATGATGGGCCAGCCATATTTTCAATGGTGGAGGGCTCAGCAAGAGTTTTTGATATCCAAGAGGAAGTCGTAGCAGTGAAACTGGATGATTATCCAAAAATCTTTTAGCCTCTTCAAGGAAGGGAGAACGGTGGATGGCGTGATCGCCTTCACACAACCTACAAGGAAGTTTAGGATTCCTTCTCTGTCCATGTGCTTCACTTTCACTGGTTGATGGTGAGCATTCAATGTGATCATCAGAGGTTGATGCTACCGGATTGTGCAAACGAGGAGCCAGTCCCTTAAGATCCGAGGGATGCAGGGACAATCTAAGTGATAGTGGTCTCCATTGTAAATGATGCAAGGAGATTTAGGTTTTGACTGTGCGGTGTGTGAATTTTCGTTAGACAATACTTGGTTGCTCTCTTTCGATTTTTGTTCCTTTTTCTTCTTTTCCTTTTTCTCTTTCTGCTTCTTCTTCTTCTCAGTTACTTGACTTTTAGCTTTATTGGCTTTATCAAGCGAAGAGGAAGGAGGAGAGGGAGAATCAGATGAAGTAGAAGGTTGGGAGGCAACTCTAGTGTCGTCTAGTTTCTGATTAGACTGTTCAAGAATTATGGGATTCTGAACAACAGAGGTAGAGAAGAGCCAAACCGGCAAACCAATTGTCAATCCTAGAAGTGACAAAGTGGCCATATGGGGTGGACCAACATCTCCCCAAGAGGAGAAAGGACTAGGATTTCCTTCATGGGGAAATCCTTGGTTGGTAGACTCCATTTTCTCAACTTGAAGATCAACGAGGGGAATTTGTGACATTATTCCGATTAAAATAAATTTTTAGACGCTTGGACACAACTTGCTTTTTCAATTTTAAGGAGTCAAGAAAAAACAAAAGATGACTCTAGTCGCCTTCGATTTTTATTGAGCTTGAAGTGACAAGTGCTCAGAGGACCTTTTCCTTTAAGGAGTCTAAAAAGGAGCAAAATGGACTTCTCTGGAGATATAGGCAGAGAGGAGTACCAAACCAATCGTAAAACTGTAGAATACTTTTTACAGTATGGCAGTCAATCTTCCCGAATGCTGTGTTTGGTGCATTACGATCGATAGGGCGGCAGACACGGCTTCCTAAGGATAAAGGATGCAGCCTATTGTGGTCTCCCAATATATACACGATGGCATGTGGGAGCATAAGTCTGTATTGTCACTTGTCGTCTCAAAGTGGAGGAATCACCCAAACAACACTGAAAGCAACAATTACCAGGTTTTACGATGTCGGAATATGTCTCTAGCCTAGACCTCTAGATTTTGTGCGTTAAGTTCCAAAGAGTTGTTAGATTCATTGAATTTATTTTAAGTTGATCTTGCTTAACAGTTTGCCTTTCAGGTTCACCACGTGACGTATGTATAATTCCTAAAATGCAGTCTAAGATGATAAACAAATGTTTTATCTTCTTTCAGCAATGAAAATCCTAGCTACTAAAGGGAAGAAAGTCAAGTACCTCTTCTTCACAGAGCACGGAGCACACGCTAAAATGCACAGTCCTAAATCAAGCCAAGCAATCAAAATAAAAATGCACATGCATGTATTTGTTTTTCAACTCTCTTAATGTGTGAATGATGTTAAGAAAGCTACATGCAAAACTGAATTACTTTTAAAGTGACAGTACTCAACAAAATTCTTTTTCAAAACGAAATGAAAGCAAGAGATACACTTTGCGATTTTGAAATGGAAATTGATTTTCGACAATTTAAAACCACTAATTCAAAACTTATGCAATCGTAACTCTATAATCGACTATCCAGAACAATGGAATTGCTTTCTAAAACTGAAAATGATAGGTACGACACTTTCAGATCTAGAGATGTCAGTTCGACTATGCTACTTTTTGCAAAAGAGAACTAAAACGACGCACAATACATAAAAAACATTTATAGTTCTTTGCACTAAGGAGGCGGAATAATGCAAGAGAAGGGGGTTTTCATAGAAGTACACTGATTATAGACAACAAAACTCTTGAATAAGACTGAAAATAGTGAGAAAAATCCACAGTCGGAGGGTAAAGTCAATCCTCCCTGACCATCGCACCTGTTACACAGTGAACTCAGTATGCAGTGCACCTATTCCATTCGGGGAGTGCGATGCATACAGGTTGCCTTGAAGGCAGGGTGCAATGGTAGTAGTGCAATACTTTGAACGCAATTTCACTCACAGTTTGCAATCTAGTTCAGGTGTTTAAGCTGAATAAGTAAAGATCAATGTATGTAAAACACAGGGCTGATCTAAGAGGTTACTAGAGCCACTACTTAGGGCAATTAGATTGCTTGCAGATCTATTGTTTAATTCATAAAAAAAAACATGGAGATTGATTGAAGTAGCATTGATCTACTTTGCATTTGTATGAGAAATGCATCTCGAAGGCTAGTTGGCTTGACTTTAGGCTCTGTCTGTATGTTTATGAAAGAAACAAGGATAGATAAGCTAACAAGTAATCTAGTCGCTCCCCAGTGGAGTCGCCATTTTGTTATACAGGAATAGTGTCCACTCGGATGCTGCTATACCCACTAAGATGGGTGGCTATCTTAGAAACAAACAATCAAAGTCTACTATTGATTCCTTTTATGAAAATAGATGAGAGGAGAACCAAGAGGGCCAACCTGATTCTTGCGCTTGATTTCCTCTCCTTCTTGATAGAGTTATTCCGCTTCTTCTTTGTCTACCTAGCTTCAAAAGGACCTGTGGAATCACAACAACATACTACTATGCAAGAAACAAGGATCTAAATTCATAAATAATTCAGGATCAGATGTGCATTAACCATATACATGCATATATAAACAAGTACATAAGAATATGGAAGGAAACAAGAATAAATTTATTCAGATGAAAAGTAGCAAGAGGATTACAACCATGTGCTCTGACCCAGCATCATCCTCCAGCTAAGAAGCCCTTCTTCACCTCAAGCAAAGCTAGATCACCCAACACTGATAATATACACCAGAATACCAACAACACTTCTCTATAAGATACAAAATTCCAGCGTCTGGATCTCTGTGATGAGGGATCCATATATAGATGATTATAGAGAAGTGATTCATCTTTTGGGATCTTGATTAATGTCTTCTCTCTGATAGTTCCTCCTTCCACTTGGAGAATGATGATCTCTTACTCATCCCTGGTCAAAAGTGGAGTGGCAAGTGTCAGAGTGGAAGCTTTTGGAAGATTCCATGATCTTCCACCTCGCATTATTGTCCCTACCATTTGTCCATTCCCGACCATCGCACCCTACAGAGGAGCAAATCAGTATGCATCGCACCCTGTACATTGGGAAGGTGATATTCATCACATCCTCTACATTGAGCTTTCAGTATGGTCCAGTTTTGACCATTTATGAGCAGTTTTTAGTGGAGAACTTCTGGGAGATGATGTGATCAGTTGACCTTGTTCCTTTAGGCAGTGAAGCAACACTTTTAGGGACTTAAGAGCCCTCAGTTTATGGACTTTTATGATTGGGGTTGAAGTGACCAAAAATGTCTATAACAGACCTCACCATCAAATATGAAGTTGGACACCTTGTTCGCACTAAATCGAATTTTGAGATATATACCGAAGTTGATGAGGTATTTAGAAGGATGGTAAATCTCGAGATACCTAGTTAGAAAAGGTGGGATCAATTGTGTGAAACAATTGATTAACTTTTCATTCCAACAAGAAAACAAGAGCGACAGATTTTGAAGGAATGGTCATCAACAACTTCCTATCTAATATTGACACATCATGCAGTAGTTTTTATTTTCCTATCTTCTTTCAAGCTATTTTGTAATCAGTTTATGGTATTTTATTTAAACTTGTATAAATAACTCTCTTATATGAGTTGTTAAAGGTGGTACCTTTCCATAAGAAATCTTGTAAAATCATTGATGTACAATCTCTTTCTAGATCACTGATAATAAAGCAAAGGGTTCTGAATTTGGTGTTGTACAATCTTGTTTTCTTCTATAAATTTTCACTGTGTTTCAATTCATTATGTTTATTCTGCATATGCTTAAGTTTTACGGAGATATTAGGTGTGAATAAATGTGTTACATTTATTCTTAAAATTCCTTCTGAAGTTATTATCATAAAGAGACTGAGATATTGGATTGTCTATCTGGAATGCTCCCTCTAAATCATAAAATTGTCAGCACTTTATGTAATTTTAAGCATAGTGTGCTTAAATTTTGAACATTGGACAAAGGTTTTCCCACTTATGATAATTTATCTTTCTATCAGAAATCTAAATTAATCATATCTCCTTACTATTCTTTCTACACACCTTATAAATTCAAATCACTGTGTGAAGTTAAATAGTGGCCCTTTGATTATATAATAGTATAACCTAAAAGAGTTAATACATCATTCTTATAGTTTGTTCTATGTTTTGGTCCCCCATAAAAACCAAAACCAAAACCCCTAAAACAAATATCTTAGACATTGTGCTATGATGAATCGACCATTATCGTCTCAGAGGAACAAGATATGGTCATCTTTTTCTTCTCAAATCTATGCTCCAATCCAAGCATCAGAGAAATTTTGAGGTCTAAAATGGGCCTCTCAAGGAATATTATAGAATACTAGTGGAAATAATAAAATAAGATTAGATTATATCATCAAATTTTAAAGCGAAAAAAAGAAAAAACTACTTTTTCAACGAGTATTTTCAACTTATCTCCCAACGATTTTAGTCAAGTTTGTAGCGATAGCACTCATTGGATGTGGAATTGAATTCCTCATCCAAGGATTACCCTTGTTTCATTTTTTTGATGGACCCTCCTACAAGAAAAATAAGAAATGCATGAAAAAATGTGATTGCAATAACATTTTTCCATGTATTTCTCATTATTTGTGTACCATTGTCCATCTAAAGTATGCAAAATGGGTACTCCTTGGATGAGGAACTAAATTCCACATCCAACACATGCTCCTGCCTAAAATTTCAGTAAAACTTTAGGGAGATAAGTTGAAAATAGGAGTTGCAATTTTTTTTTTTTTTTTGAGAGATTCTTCAGCGTAAATCACATAAAATTTCAATTGTCGACGCGTTTCGAACCAACTAGTGTGGTTCATCGTCATGACGATGAACCACACTAGTTGGTTCGAAATGCGTTGACAAATGAAGTTTTATGTGATTTACGCTGAAGAATCTCTCAAAATTTTAATATGGATCACAGAAGCCTCAATTCTATAATTTTATTTTTTTTGTAAACTTTATACCTTTTTACTCAAAAAATGGTAAATCATCCCCCATAGTTGACATCATCATCTTGAATCCTATTGGTTCTTATAAAGTTTATTTTGGTTGTGCATATTTGTTTTGAGGCCAATTTTTTACCTCAAACATTCTCTATGTCAATCTATTCTTTTTATGTCCTAGTAGCACTTAAATGGGTCTTAAAAAGAATTAAAAATATGCAAAAAAATTCCTATGGGGAGGCACTCATCTCAACAAAAAATGATTGTTAGTCAAAAGGAACACCCTTTATCTCTCAAAAAGAAAGGGAGGTCTTGGCTTACAAGATCCAGATATCAACAACAAGGTATTGGGGGCCAAAATATGGTGGAGTGATCTAGGTGGATGTTGGTGGCCACCCACCTATCCCATTTGGACCCCCGCAACTGTCTCTTTCAGTTTTTTTTTTAGTTTTCGTAATTGTAGCACAATTTACTATTTTTAGTAGTTTTTTTCGGGTCCTGAACTTCCGGAGCCATTTTGAGGCCCTAAACAATGTTTTTTGGGAAATCTGGGGGCAACATGGGTCCATGGACCAATGTTTCCCTTCCCAAAGTGGTAGTTCT